>LR812531.1:49576431-49586431 GCA_903798195.1 Danio kyathit
GAGATGCAACAATTCTCAATACAATATTGAACCGTTCGGTACGACATCCACGGTTCAATACGCGCTTGTGAATTGCGGTTTTTCCGGTTTTACGTTAATGTGCGTTTTATTTCTCTCCGAATAGACTGTTTGTGTGTGCCTGTAAATCTACGGGCTGAGATGAGGAAACTCCTCCCCGCGAGTAAATATTCAATCACTATGCTCTAAAGTTAGGGGGCGCTCAACCATCATTCCACACTTTAACATGGTGAAGTGAGGAGGAAGCGCTGGTGTCTTTCAACTCCACGGTGTTGGGACATTTCGGGTTTATACTCGACGCGTCCGCAAGTTCGCTTGAGTGCGCGCGGCGAATGTGACGTTTTGAGACCCAAGCGAACAGTGCGCGCAGCGCCGCGTTTGATTTGAGTTGAATATGAAACACTTTGAAGAGAATTTGTCTGAAACAGTACGACTGTACACACATCTTTATGATCCGTGATCATACAGATAACCTGATGAACAATCATTCTTGGCTAGAAATAGCAACAGCAGTGGGAAAAGAGGAAAGTTTTTGTTAAAAGGTTGGGAAAAACCTGAGGGATTGTTAAAGCCAAAAGAGGCAAAATGGAGACCCAGGTACACAATTACAGAAATATGTTTGTCCACCAGTCATAAGTTTTACACTGATGTATATGTTACAATTTTGAATTTTAAACAATTTAATAGCTACAAAACCAAAATGAAATGGAAATGAATATTTGAACCTTTCGGTTTACACTGATGCCCTGTTTTTCTAGGCTTTATATTGGTGATAATGATCAGTAATGTTGGACCATTATTACCCTTTTAGCATAAGTATAGCACAGAAACTAGCCAGACAGTAATGTGTATGTGTAATAATGTGTAATGTATTTGAAATGGTCAATTTATGTTCATTAACTTCACATGCATGTTTATTTTTAAAATGTAGGAATTTATGTGTTGCCCAGTTTGTACATAGGCTACCAGCACCTGTGAGATTTCAGTGTTAATTTTTTATTATTATACAATACACTAGGAACTAGTGTACCTTTCTTGGCTTTGAAGTAAACTAAAGGAGTATTGCAATAAATCGTTTTTATTTTTTTCTCTTTCTAACTGTTCCTATTGCCTAAGCATAGAATAACAATAAAAAAAACACTTATGTGTTAAAGCCATCAGAACCGAACACCGTGTTAAAAAAAATCGAGGTATGTATTGAACCGTAAGCTAACTGTATTGTTGTATCCCTAATATATATATATATATATATATATATATATATATATATATATATATATATATATATATATATATATATCTATCTATAAAGTGAAAAATTTAATTAAACATTAAATCAATTAATAGTTGGAGCTAACGTCTTCATCTTACATTTACTGCTCTCCTGTATTGGAGTGCTAGCTGGCGGGACGGGACAGGCAGCACTAGGCGTGAGCATGGGGTCCACACAAACCGAGCTGCAGAGATTCTTCACGATCTTTGCATTAGGACAGGGAGATCTGGCAGCACACAGCTGCAGCAGATGTGCGATGTTGGATGCCGCACAACCCTGGACGAGGCTGTTCTCCTCCCGCCTGGCCGCCTCCATCAGGGGCCGCACCACAGGATTGAGTTTATCTGGCAACATCCCCAATCCCACCACAGCGCAGGCCGTGAAGGTGTGCACTCTGAGCTGCAGCTGCTGCCACTCGGCGCTGGTCTCACACACTGTGGACTGAGCCTGAATTCGCTTGCTGTCCAGCGGCTGGAACTGACGAGACTTCAGGTTCAGAGTGGAGGTGCTTTCAGAGAAGATGGTGGTCACCTGACATTTAAACCAAGCATGAATATTTAGTTATCGAGTCATCAAGATGATTAATAAAGTAGTCATTTTAAATGCATCAAGAAACATTAAATAGTTGCATACAGTGCATTTCTAATAAACAGTTATATATTATATCATGTTTTTGAATAATACAAAATATATTTATTATATAATTATTTAAATATTATAATATTGTTGTAATTATATATATACCAGCAACCACAGCCCCCCAGACACTGTTCAGAGAGGTGTACCGTTTTCCCTCCTTGTAAATCTCACATTTGATGATGGACCACAGGTTCTCTATGGGGTTCAGTCAGGTGAACAAGGAGGCCATGTCATTAGTTTTTCTTCTTTTAGACCCTTTCTTGCCAGCCACGCTGTGGAGTACTTGGACGCGTGTGATGGAGCATTGTCCTGCATGAAAATCATGTTTTTCGTGAAGTATGCAGACTTCTTCCTGTACTAGTGCTTGAAGGTGTCTTCCAGAAACTGGCAGTAGGACTGGGAGTTTAGCTTGACTCCATTCTCAACCCAAAAAAGCCCCACAAGCTCATCTTTGATGATATCAGCCCAAACCAGTACTCCACCTCCACCTTGCTGGCGTCTGAGTCGGACTGGAGCTCTCTGCCCTTTACCGATACAGCCACGGGCCCATCAAGACTCACTCTCATTTCATCAGTCCATAAAACCTTAGAAAAATCAGTCTTGAGATATTTCTTGGCCCAGTCTTGACGCTTCAGCTTGTGTGTCTTGTTCAGTGGTGGTCGTTTTTCAGCCTTTCTTACCTTGGCCATGTCTGAGTATTGCACACCTTGTGCTTTTGGGCACTCCAGTGATGTTGCAGCTCTGAAATCTGGCAAAACTGGTGGCAAGTGGCATCTTGGCAGCTGCACGCTTGACTTTTCTCAGTTCATGGGCAGTTATTTTGCGCCTTGGTTTTTCCACACGCTTCTTGCGACCCTGTTGACTATTTTGAATGAAATGCTTAATTGTTCGATGATCACGCGTCAGAAGGTTGGCAATTTTAAGAGTGCTGCATCCCTCTGCAAGATATCTCACCATTTTTGACTTTTCGGAGCCTGTCAAGTCCTTCTTTTGACCCATTTTGCCAAAGGAAAGGAAGTTGCCTAATAATTATGCACACCTGATTTAGGGTGTTGATGTCATTAGACCACACCCCTTCTCATTACAGAGATGCACATCACCTAATATGCTTAATTGGTAGTAGGCTTTCGAGCCTATACAGCTTGAAGACAACATCCATAAAGAGGATGATGTGGTCAAAATACTCATTTGCCTAATAATTCTGCACTCCCTGTGTATATATATATATATATATATATATATAAAAAATTATTTATATTACATTAATTCTAATCATTAACACTTCTACTACATAGTTCTTAAAGCATTATATCTTATTATATTTTAATCATTTTAGGAATTATATTTACTAACATCTTACGAATGTTACGAATATTTAAATATCTTACTATAGTAATTTTATTATTACTATCGTCATAATCATCATCATCATCATTACAGCAATTATAATATATTCTACATGACAAATGTTTATAATAATTTAAATATTATAATCATTATATTCACAAGTATAATTATAGTATTGTATAGCTATGGCAGTTATTTTTAATAACTGTAGATATTACATTAAAATGATATTACATTATTATACATTACAGTAACAACACTTTCGATTTTACATACAATATTTGTATTATATTTAATGTTATTACATTACCATATTAATTAACAGGATGGAATATTTGTTACTTAATACAACAACAAGTTATTGTTATCATCATCACCATCATCTTGCAGAATTTGTGGACCAATTTGTCATGTTAATAACCTTGGGAGCATAAAGGACCATGCTTTAGAACTTCTGTATTTTAAAAATATATATTAACTTACCAGCTCATTGGCCTGATCGATGGTGAAGACAGTAGAGTTGATTCGTTCTCTCACGTCAATGTGGGCATCAGCCAGCAGCGCTATGAGCTGTTTGCATTCGTTCTGCATACGAGTGAAAGGAATTGCGATCTCGTCATAGTAGAGCTGCTCTGACAGGATGACCAGCAGTCGAGGCTGAACCACACTAGACAGGAGCTCACATTCCTGCGATACAGAACAGCACGTTATTAAACAAAAACATTCAGAAAGTACTAATATTTATCATCATACTTCCCCAGTTGACTGATTAGCCTATATTAAGTTTTAGGAACTTTTTTGTACTAAACATTTTCCAAAGTGTTATATATAGATAAGCAAATAAGGCATTATTTTTATTTTATTTTATTTGATGAAATTTATATCACAAAAATGTGAGCACTAGAAGTAGTCAGTTTCAAAATTCTTTTTTTTTTGTTTTTTTTTAATGAGCGCAAAAAAAAATTTACAAAATGGATTTTTTTTTTGGTGGTGGTGGAGGGGGGGGTTTTGTTTTAGATTGAAATGTTGTACATAATGAGGTAATTGAGGTATTGAGGAGTATATTCTTCTGCAAAAATAAGAAAGTAATAAGATTAAATGCTGCTTAAGTGTAAATCTATGGCTGAGAGCAAGCCAACAAAATGAAAAAAATCCTTTAAAATATGCACTGTAACTGAAACCTACGCACACACACACACAATATTGGAAAAATGTGACATTGCAATATTTTATTCTTCTGCAACATATATTGTGATATACTGTACCTAGGCAATTCATTGAATAGCACTATTTAGAAAGAAATTATAGTTAAGCGTAAGCTTCACTTCTCACTGTTATGGCCCGTTTCCCTTGAGTGGTACGGTACGGTACGCTTTTATGGCCGTTTCCACTGTCAAAAGGAGTACCGAACCGAACCATACCACTTTTTCGGCACCCTTTCGAAAGGGTACCAAACATGAGAAAGGGTACCAAAAGGCGGAGCTAGACGCGCAGCTGAACGCTATTGGTTTACAGAGATACGTCATTTGCTCACGCAACAAGCCAGAATGACAACAAAGAAACCGGCATGTTTTCCATACACAGCCGAGAAAGATTACAGCATAATTATATATACAGTTGAAGTCAGAATTATTAGCCCCCCTTTGAAATTTTTTTTTTACCAATATTTACCAAATTATGTTTAACAGAGCAAGGAAATTTTCACACTATGTCTGATAGTATTTTATCTTCTGGAGAAAGTTTTATTTTGGCTAGAATAAAAGCAGTTTTTAATTTTTTTATGAACCATTAAGGTCAAAATTATTAGCCCCTTTAAGCTAATTTTTTTTTCCGATAGTCTACAGAACAAACCATCGTTATACAATAACTTGCCTAAATTACCCTAACCTGCCTAGTTAAGCCTTTAAATGTCACTTTAAGTTGTATAGAAGCGTCTTGAAAAATATCTAGTAAAATATTATTTACCGTCATCATGACAAAGACAAAATAAATCAGTTATTAAAACTATTATGTTTAGAAATGTGTTGAAGAAATCTTCTCTCCGTTAAACAGAAATTAGGGAAAAAAATAAACAGGGGTCTAATAATTCAGGGGGGCTAATAATTCTGACTTTAACTGTACATATAATAATGAGCCATGGTCGACACCGAGGTATAAACGAACCTTGTCGTCGTCTTGATGAACAGCCACAAAGCCAAAAAGAAGAGCAGATTTTACCCTGTGCCTCGTAGTTTTTACGAGCGAGTCTGAATCGTGAGCGGTTTCGCTTTCTTGCTTGCGCTCACCACGCGTATATGCAGTATTTGAAATAACAAACCTCAGTTTCAAAACAGTTCAAACTCAATTGAGTAGCATGAAAAAATACAAGTTTGTTCGTAATGTATAAAATACAATAAAATAAAACAGAATGACTAAAAAATAGAATAAGAATAAAATTGAATAAAAAATAAAATATATCAAAACAAAATGTAATGAATAGAATAAAATAGAATAAAATGAATAGAATCGAAAAACTAAACAGAATAAAGCTTTTCCAGTTCTCACCTTCTGAAGGCCGGCCCACTCACAGATGACCATGGAAACAGCAATTCGCTGCAGGGCTGATTTGGAATTGAGGTGGAAGAGTAAAAGTTGAGCGAGAGACTCGGCAGGACGGAGCTCTAGAGAAGAGCTGTTCAGCCGTGGGTCACATATACAACTGCACAGCGCCCCCAACAGCCTAGGATGACAAAAACAATTCACACTCAATTATGGCACTCAGAAACAGAGAGACTTTAGTTTAAAGCTGCAGTCTGTACGTTTTGCCTCATTTTTAAAATCGCAATCTGTTTGAACCTTGCAGTTACATGGATCAACTTTACATGGATTTTGTGCATTGGTGCAGTCCCTCAGTGTGGATGAATCTAATGTTATCAGGAGTATTTGTATTTTGTATGCATGTACTTTCGAGGAGTATCTGTCACAACAATGATGTGGGTCCTGTACATCCCAATCCCAATTTTATTTATTGATTTAATTTTTTTTTTTTGAACCGACTCAAAAAAAGTTTTCACTGGAAAATTAACTGAACAAGTTACTAACATGTCAGAATTGTGATTAAATCAAATGATTGCTTAGCTTGTCACATCAAACCATACAAAGTATACATTTTAATTATGTTTGAAAACAAAAGTATATAAGTAATGTTAACATCATCAATGAGTGACTGTGTATTTAGTCTGTTTTAGTGATTTCAATTTCTCTACATTCTTAGATCTAATTGTCCTACCATTACGCATAGACTAAGACAATAGAACAAAAATATACAAATTAATCGGTGCTTTATGTTTTTCTAGGGAGTCTAACAGTATTTAGGTACAGAAATTCATTGTATGAACAACTAAATAAAAGTAATGTTTGTTAAAGCTACTACGTGCCAAAATGGTTAATTCTCTTTAAATCTTACACACTCACACTCTCATCTTTCAATCTATTGGGGTTTAACTTTGCAGTGACTCCACAAATCATGTGCTCTAAACTGTAAAAATAATATATATTAAACTGATATATTGTGCAGCCCTACTAGCCAGAGTAGTTTTTATTCATTTATTATACTACACCACAGGCGCCGACAGCCAGAGTGGTATTATATACAGTATATACAGACAAGGATTATTATAGATTGCATTTAACAATAGTTTTTATTTTTATATTTTAATTCGCTGTACATTTTCGATTAGTTTTAGCTTGCTTCATTAATGATTTAGCTAGTTTTAGTTTTGTTTTTTATTTTGTGAACACTTCTAGTTTTTATACATTTATTTTCAGTTTTAATAATTCTAGTTTAACGGCGCTAACAGTACACAGGCAGTGTCCACCAAAGTAAAGTTTAGTGTTTGCACAGCTTATGGTAATTCTTGTGCAAACCTCTTAGTAATACAATTAAAATAATTGTTTAAACAAACATTGATTTGTTTAAGCTACATTTGTGGGTTTAAAGTACAAATTATGAAGAATTCAGACAAACTTCATATGCATGTAGTTTACATTTTCGGCAAATGAAAAAAAAGTTAGAACACTTTATGTTTATATAGAAAATATTTATATTTTTTGTTTATAATCAAGCACTTGACTGATGTGTTAGTCTGTAAAAGCGCATCTGCGCACATGTTTCTCTAAACAGTCACAGACTCGCAGGCCAGATTTTCTAACGCTGAATAAGTGCTTATTAATTCTGAAAACGATAATTTTTTTTTACTAATTATCTTATTTCAGTTAGCTTTTCAGTGACTGCTGTTAGTTTTAGATTTTCATTTATTGTGAAGTTATTTTATTTCAGTTAACGAAAAGATTTAGACCAATAGTTTTTGTTGACTAAAATAACCTTAATATAGAAATGACGCAATGATGCAAAGACCAGTGGCAGTAGGGCTGTGCGATTGATCGAAATCAAACCGCAATCGCGATTTGAGACGTTGCGATTAGCTAAATCGAAAGAGGCTGCGATATAAATTTTTTATTCCCCCCCCATCCAGAGCAAATGCATGACTGCCATTTGTGTGTGACGGTCTTTCTAGCCAATTGAGTGAGGACACATTCATTCTACCCAAATCAAAATTGTGCAGCAGAACGCCTACAATGAAAAGCAAACAAACTGGAAAGCGCAGGTGTGTGGGATGATGGCGTCTGCTGCTTCAGAAGCGCTAACAGACGAATTAACATGACAAAGTCATGAACACCGAACAAAAATAGGTAATTTTTAAGAGCTGTCGCAGAATTGTTGCCACAACATGAGGAAATACAACAACCAGCACCTAAAAAGCACCATAGGCGGATATATGAGGAGTGTCTTGCTAAAAAGTCAACTAAAGTATTGCCAGTGACACTCAATCTAGTAGCAAACAACAGCAAAGTACAATTTCAGTTGTTTGCGGCTGTTTATTTAAAAACTTTATCTAAATGCTGGATAGGAGATATACACCTCTGTATCATGCATATTTTTGCAGTACCACAGCTGTACGTCGAGTGTGGTGATATTTTGTGTAGCATCTGTGATAATTATTTTATTTTTAGACAATATAAGCTACAGAAAGGCTCTTATCAACCAGGTTTGTTTGCTGAGTGTTCTGTATTTTTAGAATTCTTATTTTTTGTAACTATCTCCCTAATTTGAGTTTAACTTCATTTGTGCTTACTGTTTGCTCTAGAGAGAAAAAAAAAAGCAATGTTAAATTTCTGAATATTTTAAAACAAAATTGAATAAATGTTGAAGTTAATCTCTTCAGTAACATCCTTTTGTTTTTTAAACACTCACTTTATTGTAGTAGTAAGAAGCAAATATAGATTGAGCTGAAGCTGAACTACAAAATTAAATCGCAAATCCAAAAAAAAAAAAAAAAAAAAAAAAAAAAAAAAAAAAAAAAAAAAAAAAAAAAAAAAAAAAAAAAAAAAATCGCAATGTCAATTTTTTTTAAATATAAATAAAATAAACAAATAAAATGCAATTAGATATTTTTTCAAATCACACAGCCCTAAATGGCAGCATAAAAACCCATCAGCACCACTTTAAAATAAAACATCATTACAAGCTTTACATTGTGAATCGGGCTAAGGTTAGGCTTTATTTCGAACACAGGCTGATTATGTAGTTGGCCCAAAATTGTCTTGAGCATTTATATCCAAAAAAAGTGTTACGGACTGCAGCTTTAAAGCATTTTCCCTCCCACGCACTTCGCAGCCATTAGACGTGCACGTGTCACCACATAGTCTCGCGTGGCAGGCTCTTCTGTGATGGTCTCGGCTCCGCCAATGTATTCCTGGACCGTTTCCTTGACTGGAACAGATCCCTGTCGGGCTTTTCCTGCAGCTTTCTCCTGTGGATGAACAGAACGAGTCTCAGTGCGAATCTGTTTTTGGATGAGTGGGAAGTGTGAAGGTTGTAGGATGGATTTGTTTCTGCCTCAGACAACAAGCCTACAGACCACCTACAGTCCATTCTCAGACACACTTCACAGAAAAACACCCAATCTGCTGAGCTCCAATCCGAGGTGTTAATTCTCTACTGTTGTTTCAGAGTTATGTTGGTGGTTATTAATTTTAGACACGCAGAAAATTTGTAGCGCATGCACTAGGGGTGTGAATCTATGCTGGTCTCATGGTTTGGTTATCATGTTATCGATTCAGTTCAATTTTAGATCACGGTGCATTACTATGCATCAACAATTTAGAGTTTTACTTCACAATAATATACTTTTGTCTTTAACATAAGCAGTAAGAATATTTATGCCTCCATTTCCTCCCTGAAAAATAAAAATGGGGGGCTTTGGTTCAACTGTCAGTGAAAGACCGGGTTTAAGGACATTTTTAAGACCATTATGGATTAAATGTTTGTGAAATTAAAGAATTTTATTTAAATATCCCAGTCCGAAAAGATTTTCACTTGCCCTATCAAAAAATTATTAAAATTTAATACATTTAGTGTATTATGATGTATAGACAAACACAATAAATGTGCTATATAAATACACATATTACATTTAATGATATAATAATAATAATAATAATAATTATTATTATTATTATTATTATTATTATTAAGTTTGAATATTTTTTTTATTAATCTTCAAAAACAAAACATAGCTGTCAATTATTTTAGTCCACAATAATAATAATAATAATAATTATTATTATTATTTTTATTATTATTATTATTATTATTATTATTATTATTATTATTATTATTAA
>LR812531.1:49591431-49601431 GCA_903798195.1 Danio kyathit
TTTTTGTTTTTTGTTTTTTTACGAGTGCCAAATCAATACTGTAACAATGCCTAAATGGTGCATTTCATTCAATTAAAAGTTTAAAGGGCACCTATGGGAAAAATCTACTTTTTAAGCTGTTTGGACAGACATACGTGTAGGTGCAGTGTATAGACCGTCATATTGGGGTGATATAAACACACTCAGTCCTTTTTTTTCAATTTAACAACATAAAAACGGTGGACCAATTGGAGCGGTTTTGAGACAAACCGCAACTTGACGTAGGAGTGCGTTCCCCCCGCCCACCAATATTGATTGACAGGTGTGCATTACCATATCCTCAGCATGTTGTTTCACGTCCACCATTTTCAGCGTGTGAGTCAAAGCGACGTCACCAAAGAAACACCCTTGCTCTATTTTAACACGTTATAATAAAAAAATCTGAATTGTGTTTTGAACTGAACCTAAACTGGCACACTCAGAAGAACTATAATATTAATATTACATCTTAAAAAAAGGGGTAAAATAGGTGCCCTTTAAAGTATATGTAAACAAAAATAACAAACCTGCCTAATTTCAGAAATATGACCATATAAAGTTCTGACTATATGTCCTGACCTACTGTGAGCTAAACAATGGAGAAAATTATACATTTCACTATAAATGTTATTACGACAATATTTAACATTGAAACTTCTATGTCAGTGCATTTTATTAACAACGGTTATCGATTAAAAATGTATTTGCGCTCATTAAAAATCATTCCATCGTTCGTTATTGTCTTCAGACCGTTCAGTGCTGACATCTTGTGAACAAAGTATCACAAAAACGATTCAAAGCACGCGTGCAAGCTGCTCATACATCGTGTCAACAGTAAGAGAAATCAAGCTGCTTACAGATTTTTTTTTCCATTTTAAAACTTTTGGCTATTGATTTCTTCAAATAGAAAAGCAAAATAGAAAAAGCATATTTCCAATTCTCCACTAATAATAAATAACAGCTCAGTTATTGAAGTTACAACACAAAATTAGGCAAATATAATATTATTTGGGTGCTGATGCTCTTATGTTGATCACTTTTACTTTTTCTCACTTTCCTCCTTTGTGTAACTCAAACAATTGAGCATGGGTTTGATTTCTAGGCACATTTAATAAATATGACCAAATACATAATGCCACATCCTAACACTGAAAAAATGTGGGTGTATTTGACTTCACAACGAATATCCAACCTGGTCAGCTTTGGAAAGCAGTGTAAAGAGGGTATCAAGTGCGGCACGACGAACAGAAGCGATGGTATGTCTCAGGAAAGGCCACACACGAGGAACCAGCACTGTCAAAGACTGTTGTGTGCTAGGAAACAAAAAAAGACATCAAGGTGTGATTTAACCATGTATTTCTACAATAAAACGGTTAATAACAATAAAGAAAATACATCAACAACAATAAATACACAAAATAAAACAAATCTAAAGCTTTTTAAAATTTACTTTTTTTTTCTACCATTTTTGAAGAATTTACTTATATTACAAAATTTGGTCCCATCATTTAAAAAAAATGCAATGAGTGCTCCTTTGAGTTTTGAATAGAGAGATCTCACCTGCACTGGCGGACCTGTGGGTAGGTGAGCAGTGAGGACAGGAGGGTCATGATGCTGTTAGTCGAGGCTGTGAGATCATCCAGCTCCAGCAGAGCATTCCACAGTGTGTCAACAATGAAGGGCACCTATTCAGTACACATGGAGGTTATAAGAGACTTTCAATGCCAGGTAGTTACAACAACTAAGGGTAACACTTTAGAATAATGGTCCATTAATTAATGTATCAACATTAAGTAGGAATAATCTTGTAAAGCATTTATTAATCCTAGTTCAGCATTAATTAATGCATTATTCAAATCCAAAGCTGTGCTTGTTAACGGTTAATGCACAGTGAGGTAACATGAACTAAAGTTATTTAATGTAACATCAACAAATGAATACAGTAATAAATGTAATATTAATTGTTTGTTCATGCTAGTAAATACATCAACTAATGGACCATTATTTTAAAGTGTTACCGAAATAAGTCATAGCTACAAGGCCACCAGGTCCAATAGTCTAATAACTAATTTCCCCCAGATAATTTTCCTGGTTCTATTTGCACCATCACTATAAATAAAAACCAGGTGCAGCATTAAACAAAATCTACAACAGGAGGACGCCATAATCAAACATGTTTTCGCTGTGTGTTGTGCACTTCACAATAATGGAGATGGAATTCAGACAAACAAGTTATGCGACTGAACCAGCAACAAAAAAAACAAAACAAAAAAAAGACTAAATCATGCATGACAACTTGTAAAGCTACATATCACTGAGGCTAAAAAAAAAACAAAACAAAAAAAACCAAAGCCAACAGGTAAATGCCATTAACATTAGATTTCAAGATGTTTATGTTAATACTGTGCCAGTATTTCAAATGAAATGCATTTCCCCGAAGTCAGAGTACATTTATGTCACTGTAGTTCATGTTATTCTGCATTTGACCCTGCTCTGAAGAAGCTGCTCGTTTATTTCCGCATAATGGCATTCCTTAAATTTAAACAATTTCCAGTTCCTGCAGTGCAAACACCTTAAAAAGCGTGAGGGAGAGTTTATGTGAGTAATTCTAAGAACTGTGAAAAAAGTTCCTCCACTGCAAATTCCCCTATAGCTATACAGTAATTAACAGAGAAATAGCTGCAAATACAGGCTAGATGTTGACTTCATTCTGCAATGTGGAAGTAAGCTCTTTTCTGTCGTTTACCCAAAGGCAAATGAATCGGAAATACAAATGACAGAAACCAGTCAAAAAGTACAAATTTACACATCAAGCACCATAAAAAGCTGTTTTCAAATGGAAGTGAATGAGACCAGAAGCACCTGCTCTTACGGGAAAAAAGAAATCCCCAGAATTCAAAGTTCTTTTTAGTTCTTTATTTGAAAAGAAGTTCCACACTGAAGTAGATGGGGTTTTACAGGCGTGGACAAAATGGTTGGTATCCTTCCATTGAAAAAAGAAAAACTAAATAACTGGAAAAAAGTAATGATCAATTAAAAATAAACTAATGAAAGTCAGATATTGCTTTCAAATTGTAGTTCAACAGTAGAATTAAAGGTGCCATATACTACACTGGTTTAAGAAGGTAAATTGTTCTCTGATATCTACATAGTGGGTTTATGGCTTCGGTAAGTAGTAAAAAAAAAAATAATAATAATAATTCTCCAGAAACAGTTTTATAAGCTTATTTATTACTCCATAAAATACCCAGAGAATTAGAAGGTCCATGATTGACCACATATGGCTCGTGTCGTGAATATTAATGAGCTCTGCTCTGACGTACCGCTCTAACAGAGAGAGACACATACACACACGCTAAACAGACAAATATAAACCCAATCAGAGTAACTATACACAACAGATCTGGTGAGCAAAACAGGTTAAAGCCCAAATTATAATTAAACTAGACAAAAGAGTAATAGAGAGGTATGGCACTGTATTTTGAAAGAAAACACAGCCAGGAATTAATATCAACCTCTGCATGAAAATACAAATGTATAATCTGTAAATCTTGCATTTTGCGTCCTGAGGCCAGTTTGAACCTGCCCAGTAATGCACAGTAAACAAATTGGCGCTGGAGTTTTCAAAATAAAAATCCCACATACTTAAAAATAACTAAGCATACATTTTACTTACTAAGGGAGGAAAATTATCATCGTCTCACTAGAAAACGTTGTTATTAATGCGTGCATATTAATGATCTCAGAGCTTGATGACATGGCTACTCGTTAGGGTCCTGATGAATGACGAAAATTAGGCATGCATGCAAAAGTGGAGGGCATGGCCTGATAGTCTCGTCACAGTTTGTTTTGTCCTCTGATTGGCCCGTTGTCAACCGGGGTTTAACACTCGTGGAATTTACATGAAAACGAGAAAACAGTGGTGTCACAGTATGGCAGTTTCCATATACTCATCTTTTATTATTCTACTATGCCTTGGTATACCCAGATTTTCATTATAGGGCACCTTTAAAAAAATCAAACATGTGAAACTGGCCTGGATAAAATTGAAGAGTACCAACAGTTTTGTACATGTCTGTAAAAGTGTCGCACTGCTTAAGTGTAGTGCTAAATACAACAAGGGTGGCTGAGAGAGAGGAACAGTTTCATAAACATCAGGCAAACAGCCTTCTCTGTGACAAGTACCACATTACATTGCTTTATATTTGCTGTGGACAGGAACCGAATGGTACAATGTTTAGAACTTTATCAGAAGTGGTGCGACATGGAGGGTTTCACACCCAAGACAATAAGCACAACCGAGTCTTTCTGTGAGCAAACTTCAGTTTATTCATGTTGCTAACTTGGTATTGTGCTGGATGCTTTCTTCTGTCTGACTATGAAATTCGTAGATATGATGCATGTCAAAGGCGGAGTTCCTGAGCACACCCACTGATTGCGTAATCATCATTGACCAATGGTGGCTCAAAGGTGTTTAGCGGCCAAAACAAACTTCCCCATAAAGTTCTCTTAGGTGAGCAGTTTCGAACTGCCAAAATAAACTAAAAAAGAACTTTGTTTTAGCTGGATTTTGTTCGAAATAATAATTTCCGCTCTTTTTTTCGATTTACTTTGCAGTATACTGGCATTAAGGTCAATAAGACAGTGACGGGACAACTTGTCAATATTAGACTGTTTTAAGGTTATCATCAACACACACTCTCTATAAGCCTACACTGGAATGAATGGATAAACAGTAAGCTCATACCTTAGCAGGCTGTAACTGAACCAATCCATCCACCACTGGGATCAAAGCTGCTGCTGCCACCGCACGAACGTCATCATCCAGATCCCGTAGACCTTCTGTAATGGCAGGAAGAACTCGAGGAAGCAGCTCTGCGATCAAATCCTAGGGGTCAGCAGAATGTCAAACACTGGTTAAACACATGGCAGCACAAGTATCACTTTCAAATTTCAGCCAACAAAATTGAGACCGCTCCACCTGTCTGACAGCCAGAGCATATTTGATGCCCAACAGACCGCCGTGTCTAACTTCCCACTGGTCTTCGGTTAGCAGCTTGAGCAGAATGTCTACAGTCATTGCAACGCCACTGTTTTCCATGTGCCTCAAGGCTACACCCAGCGTCTGAGCACACGTCTCTCTGACAGGTGCTACCACCTAGACAGTTAAGGAAGAGAGATGTTTCAAGACAAGAACAAAAGAAAAAGCATAAGAAAATAAATAAATGAATGAAAATATAGCCAAATAACACTGAAACTACCAAAATTCTGTAACTAATAGAAATACCATAGCATTCTCAAATAAGACTTCACATTGTCACAAAATATTTACATTTAAAGATTCTATTGAGATATTAAAATTAAGCTTTGAATGTCTATCATAATATTTGAGTCATCAGCCTAAAAATATGATCTTTTTTGTAATAGAGCCTATAAATGTATAGTTAGACTATGTTAGACCACTTGCGAATGTCCGTGCCTCACTTTCCCTTTCTCAAGCAGAGGAGAATGTTTTTTTAGTGCCACTGAATATGCTGTTTTGAAAGACATATCTGAAGTTATGTTTTCATTCATATATATATATATATATATATATATATATATATATATATATATATATATATATATATATATATATATATATATATATATATATATATACATACATACATACACATATACACATACACACACACATACATACATACATACATACATACATACATATATATATATATATATACACACACACACACACACATATATATATATATACACACACACACACACACACACACACATATATATATATACACACACACACATATATATATACACACACACACACATATATATATACACACACACACACACACACACACACACACACACACACATATTATATAATATAAAAAGAGGGTAAACAGCACATCATTGTATGAATGCTGTAATGTTTAAATAATATTCAGTTAAAAACACGTAAAGGTTATGTGACCATCTGGAAGAACGCAGCATCTCATTTCTCAGAGGACGCATTCTCTCGGTCTCCCGGGTTTGTTTTTCTGAGGCAACCTGGCAAGTCAACATGAACTGCGTTCTTGGAATTGAGAAACAGCCAATTGTGTCTTTTTAATAGTCATTATATATGCAAGTAAATGTTCAAATGTCTCTTTTGTTGAACCACTAACAAGCATCAAGTCTTCAGACATTGACAGAGGAACTCAAATATTAGAAATGGACAAACCTCATCTGATACAAAGTCTCCAAATCGGTCTAGAGCAAAGACGCACAAGAGCCTGATGACCAAATCCTCCAGCCATTCCTGATGTTGTCGCTCCATCTGAAAATATCAAACAAACATTTTTTTTTTTTTTTTTTTTTTTTTAAAGCATCAGACACTCAACCTAAACTCTGACAGTGATGATGTCCACTGAGCTGGTAAACACCTGTTCTGCTGTGCTGCCAACAGTCTTTCCTCCGCCAGCACCATGACACTTCAGCACTTCCCTCAGTCCTGTGCCGGCACCGTGACGAATCTAAAGATGCCAAATAGAATGATCAAATAAAATGCGTCACTGC
Organism: Danio kyathit; assembly: GCA_903798195.1. Classification (NCBI taxonomy): domain Eukaryota; kingdom Metazoa; phylum Chordata; class Actinopteri; order Cypriniformes; family Danionidae; genus Danio; species Danio kyathit. The sequence goes on from LR812531.1 coordinate 49,598,029, forward strand.
TTCAGTCCACATACAACTATACAGTATATCATGCTTAAAAGAATGATTCACCCAAACATTTAAATTCTGTTATCATTTACTCTTTTTCGGCTTATTAGAAATTGAGATTCTTGAACACAAAGGAAGATATGGATGACAAATGTTAGAAAGCAGCAGCCATTTACTTCCATACTTGACTTCTATACGTTTAGTTCCTTCTATGGATGTCAATGGCTGATACCTTTAACACTCTTTGGAGTATCTAATATTATGTATTACAGAAGAAAGAAATTCATAAAAGTTTTAAACAACTTGAGTGCGAGAAAATGGTGAGAATTTAAATTTTCGGGTGAACTATCTCTTTAAGATCACTCTCTCACAAAAAGCATGCAATCAGTTGGCATCAGTGTCAACTAAAAATAAAAATCTCTCTAATAGCTCTAACTAAAGCTGAAATAGAATATAAATCAAATAGAAAAAACTAAAGATCTAATGTAGGCAACCAAAATTTCTAAATTGACAAATTTAACAGGCATATTTTTTAAAAATTTACTTGGGGAAAAAAACTAAAACAAAATGAAAATGGACCCTTGACTGTCATGACTCGTTTAACAGTCATCAAATCTTAAATTCTTGAAAGTTTTTAACATTTCATTCTTTAAAAAAAACATGCATTTACTATATCATCTTTGCATCAAATTACAAAAAAAGAATTACTGCTTGTGGAGGTGTTTCTAATGCAGTGTCTATGGGGCAGGGCAGTAAATTTGACATTCTCTCTTCTGGCTGTGGTTATCAGTCTCACACCATTTTTTTCCTCTTTCTGAAAGTCTTGATAACACCATCGTGGAGTTTCTTTTATTATTTCAGCAAATGGCATTGTACAATTTTTTTTTTTTGCTGTACTCTCTGATTCACTGCTCTTTAAGTTTACCCAACTATGACGAGTGCAGCTACTGAGAAATCCAGAAATGTGAAAAGGGTCCTACTTTTAATTTATAAAGAAATTTATTTATATATATATATTTTTTTTTTTTTTTTTTTTTTTTAAATCAACTTGAAAAAACTAAATGAAATTTATAATAATATAAATAATGTTATAAATGTTAATAAATACTACATTACTACAGAATTATCAAATAAAAATAGCAGATAAATCCCATCTCCGTTTGTGGTAAAGTACCATCTCAACTAAGGATTGGATATACATTTAATATTAATGATACATCTGCAATGATTTTTCAGGCAATATATTAATACTGCATTTTTAAAGCACTTTTTAAATTCCTTACATTTATATAGCGCATTTCTGGACACTCAAAGCTCTTTACACTTTTTGGGGGAATCTCCTCATCCACCACCAGTGTGCAGCATCCACCTGGATGATGCGACACCAGCCATATTCCGCCAGACCGCACACCAGGTGATTGGTGTAGAGGAGACAGAGTGATGAAGCCAATTATGATATGGGGATGGTTAGGAGGCCATAATGGAAAGAACAAATTGGGCCAGGATGCCAGGGTTAACCACTACTCTATTTTTTTTTTTTTTTTGAAGGACATCCTGGGATTTTTTAACAACCACAGAGAGTCAGGACCTCGGTTTAACATCTCATCCGATAGACAGTGCTTACTGAACAGTATAGAGTCCTCATCAAAATACTGGTGGGTTAGGACCCACACAGACCACAGGTTAAGCGCCCCCTGCTGGTCTCACTAACAGCACTTCCCGCAGCAATCTAGCTTTCCCATGTGGTCTCCCATCCAGTTACTGACTGGGCGCAGCCCTGCTTAGCTTCAGTGGGCGACCATTTGAAAGTTGCTAGCTGCCAACTTTTTATTAGTTTATTACATTTCCAAAAGCACTGAATCATTCGATTCACTGTAAAAAAAAACTCCTTGCCCTCTGGCCATTGCAAAGCAAACACATTTAGACAGAAACAGCACCTTTAACTTCTTAAAACAATTTTTAGCTACAGCATCTTAGCTCTACTCTCTGTGTGGGTTTTTTTTCCAGTACCTCCCACGAGGGATTGAAGAGGTCATTGCACAGTTCATCACAAAAGCTTTCCAGAGGCCATTCCTGAGTCTGTGAAGGAAAAAAAAAAATCATTAAAATGATGCACTGAATGTGAACAGCTCCAAGTAAAAGAAAAGGCAAGCATTTGTGTAGATCTCACACCTCCTCAAATAAACTGGAGTTATCTGGAACGTTATCAATTAAGACTTTGCTGTCATTCGCTGGCTGCTCAATGACTACATTTGTGGTTTTTCGTCGCTTCTCTTCTGGCTCTCCCTCAAAACTGTCATTGCTGTGGGAGAAGAACATATAATCAGTGTTTAGATTGACCACCACTATACACAGTCATCATCTTTTAAGTCAATATCAAACATTTTATATGTACTGGGAGTCTGCAGGCACACAAGATCTGAACATTACTTTCAACGTGTCCATCTACAAGATGTGAAGGAGGCTGTGCAAAGCATAAAACGGTTCTACAAAACGTCTAAAACCACTAATTCAATTCCATTTTATTTGTATAGCGCTTTTTGTTTCAAAGCAGCTTTTCAAAAGGTGCACATTGCATTACAAATCAAACATAAGTTATTATGTACAGACATAGTTAACCTGCAATTTTATAGTTAAGCCGCGGTCACACTGGACTTTTCCTTCTATAGGCTTCCATTCATATGCACGTGAATGCGTCAGACCGGAAACGCAAGGTCATGCATCAGATTTCGCAGGTTGCTGCGGTGCAAAGTTCAAACTTGGTGAACTCTGACCTGCGAAATCGCATCACTTGACTGCGTGAGACCAATCCAGAATTTAAACATGACCTCTATGAACAGAAATTTAAAACATGAAGCAATCGCTCGCTTTTTTTAATGTCTAATCATATTGTTTAATATCGCCCCTTTTCGCAGCATCGTACGACAGAATTTCGCAAGCTCAAACTCTAGCGTGACTGCGGCTTTAAAGTGATGTCTGTGTGTACATGTTTAATGAAGTGTATGCGTGTATTAAGAGAAACAAAAAAGCAGGTATGATAACATTGCATCAAACATCTCTGTGCAAGCCAATGCTGTAGAACCTTCACCCTACATTATTTTACTGAGGTTTTGCATACAAATTATCAACTTTCAAATGTGTTACACACCCGAGTCCTAAAACTGTGCTTCTTGTATGGGCAGCATAGTTTAAAGCCCAATCCTAATTCTACCCCTTAGACCTTCCCTTACCTTTAGGGGTGTCCCAATTCTCTTTAGCTTGAAGGCGTAGGGCTAAGGGCAGGGGATAGATAGCCCATGAAACTAAGATTTTTCAGGACACACTAGAAACCAAGGGGTACGAAAATTTCCCAGAATACACCATCTACAACAACAGCATGGCTGCACACGGAAGTCAGGAGATGGACAAATTTAAG
>LR812531.1:49603931-49846431 GCA_903798195.1 Danio kyathit
AGAATTAGCTGGCATGTAGATGCAAATGTAACTTAAATTCAACAAATAAAGTGTGACCAAAATATCTACAATATTCTGATCTTTAGATGTTACACATGTTATTATCCTCTGGTAAACTCACAACCACTGTGTGCAAATGTAATCGTGATTTATCATTCATGTGCATAGTGTAAATGGTGTAGGAATAGTTACAGTTCATATCATTTTAACTTCACTTAAGCAAAAAAAGGTGTTTGAACAGATGAAAAAAATACCATTTAAATGTCTTCCATACAGACATGCAAATAAATGCACATTTGTCCACTGCACCTCTTATTCAAGTACAGGACAAAGAAAGTCAAATCGTCTTCAGTCAAATTTAGTCAAAGCAATTCAATGGTATTCAATCAGACTCTTTAAACGACGGAATCATTTGTATCACCTTCACAGAAGTGAATAAGTCACAGCTGCATTTGAGGTAATTGATGTTTGTGACACAACATGTGGCAGGTAAACCAAAAGTATATTCTCCCCCATGAAACACACACATTCAAAAATAAAATGTAATTAATTACCTGAACAAAGAGCAAAAAGCAGCACACTACAAGACATTCATCCTTGCCCACGGTCTAATTTATTGCTTGATATCATGAGATAATAAAACTTAATTCTCTTTTAAACTTAAGTTGCGGGTATATTTTAATCCCCCCACTAAGCACTCATCAGCGTGGGTATGTATTGTTTTTTGTTGTTTTTCTTTTTCAGTCAGCTCCATTTTCTTTTGATCAGTGAATTAATGACCCGTGCCAGTGTTACCTTCAAACCAATAGTGTAATTGTCTGATGTGCAAGATTGAAATCAGAACCCAGCAGAATAATTCGCTGTGTGCTCCCTCAAAATTCACCAATGGGATTTTTCATGTTTCAGAAATATAATTTCTGTGGCAAACATGACACAGGACAACTTTAATGTTTTAAGTGGTTATTTATATTTTGTAAGGAAATTGAAAACAATTTGTGAGAGTCTGTATAGTTTATACTATAAAACAGGGGTGTCCAAACTCGGTCCTGGAGGGCCGGTGTCCTGGAGAGTTTAGCTCCAACCCTAATAAAACACACCTGAACCAGCTAATCAAGCTCTTACTAGATATACTAGAAACTTCCTGGTCGGTGTGTTGAAGCAAGTTGGAGCAGGACAGAGTTTGGACACCCCTGCTATAGAACAAAACTTTTAAGCATAGTCAATTTATGTTAGGTTAACCACAGACCTTATTTTACAAATTTTAAAAAAAAAAATACCATTGTAAAACTCCATAGGAAAATCTAGAGGGAACTCCCACTGAATTTACCTTTTGGGTGTTGACAACATTACTGCAACTCCCAATTATAAAAAAAAACCAATCAAACAAACAAAAAACTCCAAATCACAAGCATCACAAAATTTTATTCCTGCACACACCACAGACTGGCACTTGAGTATACATAAAAAAACTAAAATATTCTTCAGGCATCAAAGTTTAACACAAAAGAACTAAACTACAATATCTATATTAGGGCTGCACAACATTGGGAAAATATGACATTGCAATATTTAGTTTTTCTGCAATATAAATAATTCACTAAAAAGTGCAGTAGGTTACAGTCTTCAGAATATTTTTTGTTGTGCTGGTTGAAAGTCTCTTCACATTCCAATAGTAATGATTAAAGTAAATTATCTAAATGTTTTTATATGAATTTTTATATTCTGGGTAAGGCATAAGACTAAAAAATGTTCATCCAATTAAATATTGTCAGGCCGATAATTCTCATAATTCTGATAAGTAGCCCAAACTGTCTGTCAACAAATGTAGACTTGTACATCTGCATATCTGTTTATGCAGATCCACTGTTTGCACATGCGCCGCGTTCACGTGCACGCAAAAGAGAGAGAGGTAAAAACAAATGCTGAATCAAAACTTTAAAATCCTGAATCAATATTGGAGTTACTTTTGCACGCTGAAGGAAAGACGACACCATGGCTGAAGTATTTCTGTTAGACAGGTAATGTTATGTTTTAAAACTATTTTAGTCACACAAAGCTTACGAATGAGTTATATGCAAAGAAGTGTTGTTCAGCCACTGAAATCTTCCGGTGAAAGACTGATTTGACTATTTTCAATTTCATAAGGCCTTTTACAGCATCAATAATGTAGATTTTTATTTAGTTTAACAAAACATCATTCAATAGCGCTATACTGCCTAGCCTGCTTTACTAAGGTGAAGTTGGTTTTATATTCACATTGGTTCATTTTTGATTATTGACGACCTGTGACGTGCTCCCTATATTATTTACCATGCCACTTTGAATATTCGGTCTGAAACGACATGCATGTCTTAGTAATAAGTGTAATTCCTGCATGCGCCCTCCAAGCACTAAGCATACAGTAGTTGCTTTAGGACAAAGCGCGTGAGAGAGCGAGACCAACAATCCTTGCATGCATGAAATATTGCACATTATGACAAGTTTTGCTTGCTGCACAACTGAAAACATGCTAGATATAATACAGTTTTTCATTCAGAATTGTAGTATTATAAAAGTACTAAAAAGTTTTCTAACTGGCGAATGACAAACTAGTGGGTTGTCTACAGTCATCTTTTACGTGGCTTTTTACAGCAGGGGTGGGACTGTGTTTCAAAGATATTATGCTAACCGGTTAGCATTTTGGCAGATCACCTACTGCACCTTTAATTTAGACTGATTTGGGATTTTTCTGGGTGTAAATCATGCAGAAATCATAATAAACCATTTAAAAGAATAGATAAATACAATAAAGCAAAGAAAAGAAAATGAAATTTACAGTGCTTTTATGGTTTTCTGGCGAGCCAAACAATATTCAATCATATGCAAAAACACTGTATAATCTTCATTGTAAATAGTTAAATAAAATAAAACTTATTTAAATATCTTATTAAAAAAGGTAAAAAAAAAATTATGCTCCTGAATGCAAAGTCACAGGTTTTAAAAATACATGCAGATGATAAACTTATTATGGTTAAACTCCACAAATTTAAAAAAAAAAAATATGGCTCTTGCTCAATTATAGTCCCAACATATACTCAATATTGCATATCCTGTGATGTGACTATTGCAGACACGCACATGGCAATATGCTGATATGATATATTGTGCAGCCCTACTCTATATAGTAATAACAAGTGTGAAAACATGAGAGATCTAACCCTACCTGACTTGTCATCTTGCAGCTCAAACTCAGCACCAGCGGAGCCAAGCAGAGACGCTCCGTGCTTCAGCAGACGAGAGATATCAAACCTGTAGAAACTCAGCCTGTCTGTGGACACATCCTCTGGAGACATATCTTCTGCACACACCTCTGAGGAAAAAGACACAAGCACATGCTTAACGCAAGACACTCATTAGACAGAAGCTTATAAACCTGTTGCAAACTGGTGTTGATTGCATTTGACAGCCTTGAAATAGCCACAAGATTGAATATAAACTACACTGGAAAAAAAGCCACATTGGGTCAACTTAACAACATCTTACAGCTAAAAGAATTAAGTTTTACCAACTTGCTTATTAACGAAAACAATAATAATTTAATTGGAAACCAATTAATTCATGTAGTTGTAACAAGCTGCAGTAATTTTTCACAGTGTAGCTACCACAGCAACATGCTAAACAACACAATCTCCAATTATCCAGTAATGCAGGCTGGAAATATTCGCTCACCATCTTTTGGCTTTAGAGATGGGTTCCATTCCGGAATATTCTTCACTATGGCTTCAACAGCTTGTCCAGCAGCAATTCGCGTATCCCAGTTTGGACTTCTTAAGTATGTTAAAACCTATTCAGGTCAGAGGAAAGAAAAACGGAATGTTAAACTATACTGACCAATTATCTAAATAATAATACTTTAGTTGCTTCTAATTGCCTTTTTACAAATGAAAATTATTACTGAACTCGTTAAAAGTGTATTTTGCTTGTACTTCAATTCAATTCATCTTCATTTCTATAGCACTTTTACAATGCAGATTGTGTCAAAGCAGCTTAACATAGAAGTTCTAGTAAACTGAAACTGCATCAGTGCAGTTTTCAGATTTGTAGTTCATTCAGTTTAGTGTGATTTAAATTTCACTGCTGAAAGTGAAATGAACACCAAATCCATCAATGCGCAGTAGGGGTGTCAAAATTAATTGTTTCTTCGGTGCAACGCGATGCAGATGGGGACAATTTGATATCGGTTCAGTAATAGATCATAACCGGTTATTGCGCACTGACGTCATTTATCCCCTATGCGCAATGTCGGGGTAGAATACTATGGCGAAGGAGGCGAGGCTGAGTAAATAAAACACTCCTACTACTTAAAAAGCAGATCTTTCACTGACACTGAGGAATGGTAAAGCACGAGCCGCTATTTCACTACTGGGGAGAAATGCTGTAAAACTCCATCTCTGCCCCTCTCTCTCTCTCTCCCACGCGCACACACTTTGGGTATTTGACCCGTTGGCATGTTCGTGAGGTAAATTTTCCTTTCCTCTCGGCTGTTGAAGCAATACTTGTGGATCCAGACACAAGCGTGCCTGTGGTGCGAGTTTATTGTATTGTATTTATTCTATTAAGGATTACCTGATAACCGCATATTATGCGCATATATAGACTGACCCGCGGCTGTTTTTCCCGCGTCACTCATGGGTGAACAGCGCTTTCGTTTCTAAAGCCAATCGTAGCCCTTTCTGTTGAGCGGGTGAAGACAATGACCAATCATAGGGGTGTAAGAACTTGCCAGCGCTCAAAAAGCAAGCAGGATAATATTTACATTAGTGTATTTGTTATGAATGCTCATGCTGTGTTCTGTGCAGGTATTGGCGTTTTGTCCAAAACATTCAAAAAGAGTTTTTTTTTGAGCAGGTAAAATTAAAGGTACAGTTCATATATCTGACTGCTTGTATTAAAGGACAAAATTGTATTATAAGTAATATATAAATATAAACATTTATAGATTTTAATAAAAAAAAAATTTCTTGTGTTGTAAAGAAAAAAATGTAATCATGTATGGAAAGCATCGTCAATGTACCGTGATATCGAATTGAACCGACTCGATAGCATGATAATCGTAACAGAACCATGAGACCAGTGTAGGTTCATACCCCTAATGTGCAGCTCTACAAGTCCCAAACCAAGTAAGCCATTGGCGAGGAACAAAATTCACCAATTGACAAAAGTGAAGAGGGGAAAAAAAAAAAAAAAAAAAAAAAGAGAGAGAGAGAGAGAGAGAGACAAACCAGTTGGCCACGACCAGTTTGCCTCTGGCCAAACTTCTTGTGCAGAGCTGCAGTCTACTTCAGTACTCTTGATACATCTAATCTATAGTAGTCAACATTTGAAGTGGACAACAAAAGTTCTTTTTCAAAATTGTCCTAACTTTAATTTCAATTTAATCCACTTGACAACAATAGAAATATTAAACTAGTCATGGTTCACCTAATGTTTATGCTGTCATTTTTAAAACAAACGATACAAAAAAAAAAAAAAAAAAAAAAAGTTATGCCTAAATTGAACTCCATTGACTATTATGAGAAAAACCTGGTATGCTTAAACCTCAAGTCCTTTTTTTGCTTACATCTGGTGATTTCAAGTTCTGTTTCAGGACTTTTAATGTCCATGTTGCATTCGTATTGAAGTCAAAATGCATCAGAGTTCATTTAGAAGAAGTGGACAGTGGCCCACCTTTCAAAGGTTTTGGCCTGCTTGCCTGATTAGGTTTGCATGAAAATGTTCATACTTATGGAAATAAATGGCACTCACAAACCTAGCAGCCTAGTTTTAAATCAAACCAAACCATTTAAATGTAAACCTTTAAATAGAATCACTAAAAACACACATGACTTTAGGATATAGCACAGAAAACAAAGCACAAAATAACACTCCTTTTTTGTACTGCGCAAGTCCCAGAATAATACCATAACGTATCTTTTTTTTTTTGTAATACATTTATATTTTATACCAACAAATGACATTTTATAAAAGGATGTAGCCATTCTTTCAGTTCTGCAGATCAAAATATTGTTTTCAAATCCAATTTTATTCAATCTATACTGCATTATTTTAAGTAATGAAATGAAGTCCATTTGCTCAGACAGATAGTCAGTATCTTCCACCGTCGCTATGATGATGATAAAAGACTCTCATACAACATAATTTGTCAGTGTTTAGAGAAAGAGAGAGAGAGAGAAAGAGAAAAAAAGAAAGAAAGAAAGAAAGAAAGAAGGAAAAAAGAAAGAAAGAAAGAAAAAGAAAGAAAGCAAGAAGAAGAAAGGAAAAAAAAGAAAGAAAGAAAGAAAGAAAGAAACAAAGAAAGAAAGAAAGAACTGAACTTTTCACTTCTGCTCAAATTTCTCATGTCACCTCACTGTGATGCTAATTTTCAATAATATATAAAAAAATATATATACACACTCCCCAAACGTGTTCTGGATATCGTTTTGTTTTGTGTGTGTGTGTGTGTGTGTGTGTTTTTTTTACATTAAAGAGTCCAGAAGTACTCACAAACGTTTTTGCATCACATATGGGAGCTTTTGTGAACAACAGATGGCAAGCATGCAATCGTGAACGCTGCAAACAAGAGCTAACTAGTAGTAACAAAGACATCATTTTCATTTGCATATTAGAACAATTTTGGGTGGTTAAACAGGTTTTTCAACCATTCAGAGTCAGACTACGAATCACTAAATGAGAGATACATTTATTAAAAAAAAAAAAAAAAAAAAAAAAAAAAAAAAGATTTCTCTCTGCTGGTCTGAACCGAGCCTAAACACTCACCTTTGATATCAGGTTATTAAGCTCATGTGGGTGAAGCTTAACAACATCTCCCAACTGCTGAGCAGCCGCTTTACGGGTGACAGGAGTCGTTCCTGTATCCAATAAGATAAACAGACGTTCCAACCTGGAGACATTGAGAAAGGACGTTATTAAAAGCACAATAAATGTTTGACTGTCAGCACAATTCTACAATCCCTGTAAAAAATGCTGTGTTCCACACAATTGAATTGTGTTGGGACAGCATAGAATAATTAAGCCAACTCATTAGTTTTTTACAAACTTAAGTGGATTGAACATAAAACAATTTAGTTAGAGCAAAAAAATTTTTTTGTTTCTGCTCATTTCAAACAAGTAGTTTGAACAAACAGCAAGCATCTTTTTTGAGTGAGTTTTTTTTATTTCCTCACTTTCAGTAACCGTCACAGCTTAACCCATGGTTTCCGCTACATTCATTCTTCCATGGCGGGGCGCCACACCAAAATTCATCCTGCCACGGCTATATTACAGCTTCCCATTCAACACATTCAGTCATTGTTGTTGTTGTTTTTAATAGCAGGTTATAATAGCACCAAAACGTATTAAAAGGTAAGTGAATTATAACAGCGAAAACTTTTCTTTAACCGTAGTAGTGCTGTGCGTTATTTGTTTAACCCTTTACAGTGAAATGCTGGCTGACTGACAGGCGTGAGACAGCCGTGAGACGTGAGACCAGCAAACACGGCGTAGCTTTCAGTTAAGATGAACACAGTTTCCATAATTATACTGTATAGAGAAAGGTCTATGGTTCTGCATACAATGACTTTATCTGGCTGAAATTTATAGCGGTTTCACTTTACTTCAGGACTGTTCAGCCACTTCAGCTGTTTCACTTTACTTTAGGACGCATTAATGCCGCTCTGTCGGTCTACCGGAGACATTCATAAATATTCCTAGCAAATCTAATAAATGTTGGAGATGTACTCGTCACATAAACGCACTAAATCGCACTTGAGCAGCGTATATTTCAGGGTGTAAAGTTGTGCACGAACAGAGGAAATCAGCGCGCAGATATTCGCATGCTCGTATACATAAATGCGCTCACAACATGTGTCATTGAAATAACACCCATAGGTAGTTGGTACATCCGTGTAAAAGTTCTGCCGCCACAGCTGGAAAAAATCCTAGAGGAAACACTGCTTAACCTGTTCCCAAACATCCATAGTATGGTCCAAAAATAAAGTCAAAGGGAAACCGAAATTATTTGGTTAACATCATTCCTCAAAATAACTTCTTGTGTGTTTTGAATACAGTCATAAAATCTTAAAACAACATGAGCGGTAGTCATTTTCATTATTGTCTAAACCAGGGGTGTCCAAACTCGGTCCTGGAGGGCCGGTGTCCTGCATAGTTTAGCTCCAACTTCCTTCAACACACCTCTCTGGAAGTTTCTAGTATACCTAGAAAGAGCTTGATTAGCTGGTTCAGGTGTGTTTAATTGGGGATGGAACTAAAATATGTAGGACACCAGCCCTCCAGGACTGAATTTGGACACCCCTGGTCTAGACTACAAATTTTACATTTGTCACAGAAGTTTCTTTGAAGGGTCTTGATATTATGTTTTCAGCAAATTAAATAAAAACAACTCAACATTTAACAACTAACAATATTGAATACAAAAATGTAAAAATAAAACTGACTAAAACTTTGACTAAATTTTTTTAAGAGAGAGATGCCAAAACAGTCTAAATTGAGGCTGTACAATATTTCATTTCAGCATCGCTATCTAGATAGCCTGCCGGGCACGGTGTAGATAGATTATGGTAGCCCAACTGAAAAAACAATAGTGCTAGGAGTTCGGGCTACCAGATTTAGAAAACCCTGCATCGATATCGCAGGATTTGCAATGTTGAGTTGTGATTATAACTGACAGAAGTTTTTGCAGAGTTTACCCATAATAGAGTAAAAGATTATCATCTACATGGGTTTTTGAAGTCTGTAACTGGATGCTGACTTATGAGGTAAAGTTGGTTTTATATTTGCACATTCATTCAGTGACAACTTGTGACCCTTACCATATTTTGAATATTTAGTCTGAAATCATGCAGAACTTCAAAACAACACTATTTAGCAGGGCTGAGCGATTAATCAAAAAGTAATCAAAACCGACATTCAGAACATATAATCAATCAAATTTTTTCAGGACGATTTTTTAAATTACTTTCTCTACTGCATGTGGAGTCACGTATCACCGCTCTGTTAAAGGCTGAGGCTGGTTTATACTTCTGTGGCCACTTTGCAGCCACATCTGATCTCTGGTCAGGTAGGATGATAGACTAATTCTTGAGCCTTACTTTTCACTTCATTGACGATGACTTGAAGCTGCACCAGAAATGCCTTGAGACGGCATATTTTCTATTACATTAAAAAGATTTTTTACATTAAAATATTTGTTTATAGAAAATGCAAGAAATGCACTATTTAAAATATTATTTTCAGGCTACAAGAGTTCCATTATTTAGAAGAGATACTGCTTAATTTCTACTTTTGATTTGATTTTGAACACTGAAAATTGTTGATTTTGTTTCCAAAAGTGCACAGCTATTTATTTTCACTTTATGAAAAAAAAAACTAACTGCTCGTTTTAGGCAATGTGTGTTTTAATTTCAGTTGTTCAACGTTGTTGTTCTATAAATAATTAGATAGGAGATAGTGTGGGTTTCCTTCAATTATTTTAAAATCAAGTAGTGCACCCTATAAAGTAAACTATGCAAGATAAATAAATAAATAAAATAATTGTTCCTTAATTGTAATAGAGCTGTGATTATAATTGACAGAATCCAAAGATTTTGCAGAGTTTAACGATAATAAAGTAAAAGTTTATCATGTACATGTGTTTTTGAGGTCTGTGGCTGTATGAATTTGGTTTTACATTCAGACATTCATTCAGTGACAACTTGTGACCTTTACCATACTTTGAATATTCGGTCTGAAATCACACATAACTTGATAGTAATTGGCTACTAACATGATTTCACTATACGAAATTGGCAAAGATTAGGCTACTTCTCTGAAATTAGCCTATATTATTATGGAGAAAGTCTAAACGTGCAAATATAAAACCAACTTTACCTCATGACTGTATGAGCATTTTTTTTTTTTTTTAAATCGGCGATTATTTTAATACATCAGAACATACAGTCTCAGCTATACTGTAGGAAAAAACGGAAAATATACAAACAAGTAGACAGGATAATATAGTCATGCCAGGAGCTAACAAATACAGCATAGTAGGGTTGTCGCCATCCTATTAAATAATCTTACGATACTATACCAGCTGAAGTATCACGATACCAAGTAGTATTGCAATGCTGTAAATCATAACTCAAATTATAAAGAAAATGGTCAGAAATACTATATTTTATGTTATCCTCCTATGGCCCAAGCTGTTTTTTTACATGCATTTTTTTTTATTTCTCTTTGCTATTTGGGCTTATTGGAACCTAATTAGAATAAAACGTAAGTATCATCTTTTGATATGATGTACTTTTAGAGAAAAATGATGTCCATATATGTGGACTCGTGGTGCGAATTTCCATAAAACAAAGTTACCTTTGTGTAATAGAATGAAAAACTCTTTATTTCTGCCTTGAACACAGCTGTTTTTCTTCCTGACTGTTTTTAATGCATTAATAACACACACACACATATTTTTTTAACATGTTTTGACTATCAGTAAAAATAAAACTTTTTGCCCATTTTGGAAAGTTAAAATGGACAGCTTAAATAGTCAATCCAAAGTAATTCAAAATTTCACTTTGGGAGTCGTTCCTTTAAAGAGATTGTTGTGGTTGTTGTAGCTAAATCATATTGACAGGAACAGAAATTAGATTCAGATGTGTGTTCGAAATGAAACATCAGAAAACGTGCAATAGTCTTCTATAAAATGTGTGAATTCTACGCAGTTTTGCAACCGTAAAGGGCTCCACACACTATTCAAATAAAATGGTTTATTGTTGCACAAACGTGTAGGCATTTTAGTGACTTTTCCACATGCAACATTATGTATTGTAGATAAACCATTAATGACGATACCACCGTTTACAAACTACAGTGGAACCGCCAGTATTTTCGAGCCATGGTATCACGATACTACCATAGTACCGGCAAACCCTACACCATAGAAAAAAAGAAGAAAAAAAAAAATCAGGAGAAATTATGAATGTAATGCCAAAAAAGTGTCCACAGCTTAAGGTCATCTGACTTTTGATGTATGTCATAGGTGAAGGACACCTAAGGAGATGACCACAATAATTGTATACCGTATGAGCATTTTAATAGCATTCATGCATTAGAAATTGTACTGTTTGTAACATTAATAAAGAATTGATTTGATTTAATTCTGTATACAATGAACACAATGCATTATTATTTAAAATTTGATTATTCAAATTATGTACCTGACTACTGTTACACTCCTCAGAACACCATAAAATAGTTTATTTCATTTGTATCTTTAGCTCAGGGTGTTATGCATGCCCAGAAGAGCAAGTGGATCTGTTCACACACACACACACACACACACACACACACACACACACACACACACACACACACACACACACACACACACACACACACACACACACCTAAAGATCTGGACTACATTAGGTCTGTTTATTAAGCAACTATGCATTATTAGTAATAGTAGATTTGTGATCAACATGGCGCCGCCCATGAGGAGACGACCCGATCCGATCCAAGGCTTCCAGTATTAATTAATCCCTTATAGCGTACAACTTTAATTACTTACAAATAAATAAATGATAAAAATACACATATCCCAACAGATTTCCTCACACCATCCTGTCAGAAGCGTTACATAACGGCACAATAATCTACCGCATCAACTGAAGAGATGGATTAGGAGAAATGAGAGATGCCTTAATTCAGTCTGTGTCTTTAGCTCACTGACAAGAGCCCAACCAGGACAGGGATGACACTGTAGGGTTAGTCCACTAATCACCCGTGGATTTACACATTAACCGGAGATTTACCAGGATAAAGCGGAACCATTATGACAGACCACAAACTGTTGGATTCATAACGCACACCCCGAAATCTAACCCACTATGATATATTGCACTAAAATAACACGGTTAAATATTGGCGTGTCAATTTGAAGGTTGCTTCTGCAGTGTTTGGCTGGGAGGTCTTACTACGGTTGCTTGTTTAAAAATGTTGGCCGAGCTCAACTGACAGACGTTTTTACTTAGGATGTATATGTCGTAAAGTGTTAAGAATGACCAAATTGAAGTGTGGAGACGCGCATGGCTGCTGGAGATGAAGTATTATCCATAGACTCACCTTGAAACGGCCATATGTGAGCTGTTCGGGGGTCCGGGTTTGTGTCCGGCCGAGGGTTCGGGTTCAGGTTCGGGTTTGGCTGCTGCTGACCGTCGCGTGCGCGAACAGGCCCGAAATCTCGCGCACTGCCTCAAAATCCGCCTGCTCGCTTATTAAATATTTCCCACAGCGCCCGAAGACGCCGAGTAACTCCACGCCAGCGTACCGATTGATTCAGCCCTCCGCTCTTCCCCGAAAACGGTATTTTAATCGAACAAACGGGGAGAAATAATTTTGTAGATCACAAAAGAGAAGCCAGGCGGCTGGTTTTATATGAGGAGCCATCTTGCATTTATTCCTTCCTCCATGGTAGGCGCGCTGTGATTGGTTACATGGGCTCCGGTCGGCCAATCGCAAGGCACTTTTCAAAAGGAAGCACACTGTAGGAGAAAAAAAAAAACATGCTCCGGAAACACGGTTTTTATTCATCTCCTTTTCAGTAATATTTATATATAAATATACACATATATGTATGTGTTGAATATAAAACTCTTTTTGTCTCCGTTCTACATTCGCATTCGAGACATTTAAAATATAATATAACTTGCATCAGTGTCATCCTCTATAAACTGATAGTCGAAAATCCTATAAGACAACTTGAGGATGCTTACTTAAGAAGTGCACTTTAAAATTATGAATCACATTTCTAAGGTTAAAAATCTATGTTGGTGACTCAAATGTATGCCCGATTTAGATTTTGAAACAATCAGGGGTGGATTTAGTGATTTGGGGGCCCTAAGCAGTTCCAGCCATGGGGCCCAACAGTCCTAAAAGGAAAGCATCTGTATGAGCATTTTAATAGCATTCATGCATAATAAATTGTACAGTTTGTAACATTATTAATGATTAATTATTAACCAACTATGCATTATTGGTAATAACCCATTTGTGATCAACATGGCGCTGCCCGTGAGGGAACGACCCGGCCCGATCTATGAAGGTAGGCTTCCAGTATTAATTAATGCCTTAATGCAGGGGTTACCAATTTCGGTTCTGGAGGGCCGGTGACCCTGCAGGATTTAGCTCCAGCTTGCCTCAACACACCTGCCTGGATGTTTCAAGTCTAGTAAGACCTTAATTAGCTTGTTCAGGTGTGTTTGATTAGGGTTGGAGCTAAAATCTGCAGGACACCGGCCCTCCAGGAACAAGTTTGGTGACCCCTGCCTTAATGTGTACAATTTTAATTACTTAAAAATAAATAAATGATAAAATTACACATTATTGTAGGTATATATAAATATATGCTGAATATAAAACTCTTGTTGTCCCTGTTCCACATTCACATTCAAGACTTTTAATAATATAACTTCAATCAGTGTCATCCTCTATAAATAGCAGTCGAAAATCCTATAAGACAAATATCAACTTGAGGATGCTTACTGAAGAAGTGCACTTTAAAATTATGAATCACTTTTTTTAGGGATAAAATTCAATATTGGTGACTCAAATGTATGCCCGATTTAGATATTAAAACAATAGGGGCAGATTTAGTGATTTGGGGGCCCTAAGCAGTTCCAGCCATGGGGCCCAACAGTCCTAAAACGAAACCATTTGTACTGTACACTCTCAGAAGGTACAGGAGCTGTCACTGGGGCAGTACCTTTTCCAAAGATACATATTTGTAAATAAGGGTCCATAATGGCACCATTAAAGGTACTTTTTAGGTACATTCGGCACTAAAATGCACCTTTGAGGTACCACTGTGGACTCTTTGGGAAGAAATATGTATCTTTTGAAAAGGTATTGACAGCTCCTGTACCTTTATTTCTGAGAGCGTATGACCATTTTATTAGCATTCATGCATAAGAAACAACAATTGATTTGATTTAATTCTCTATACAATGAACACAATACAGTATTATCTTGAATTTGATTATTCAAATTATGTACCTCAGCACCCAGAGGAAACCCACGCAAACACAGGGAGAACATGCAAACTCCACACAAAAATGCCAGCTGACCCAGCCGAGGCTCGAACCAGCGACTTTCTTGCTGTGAGGCGACAGCGCTACCCATTGCGCCACCGCGCTGCCTGAACACTTGTTTTTCCAATGTAGTTTTGGCACAAACATTTTGTGATGGACTATTAGTTTGGATTAGGGATGCACTGATATGGATTTTCGGCCGATATCGATAACCGATAACTCTTAAGATTATGAGGCCGATGACCGATATATTAGCCGATAAATATAAATATTTCAAAATGTTATATTTTTTACACACTTACTGGTAGGTTTCAAACAAGCCTGAAGGACTCAATTAGTTTGATCAGGTGTGCTTAATTAGGGTTGGAACTAAACTGTGCAGGGCTGCGGCCCTCCAGGAATTGAGTTTGACATCCCTGGTCTATATGAAGTAAACGGTGTCTATTTGTGTTTTGTCTCCCTCTGCTGGTGACATGTTGGGTCAGCACTCCAAAGTCTATTTTATGCTGCTTGTTCAAACTACTTAGCTGAAACAGCACAATTCTTGAGATTTTTTTGCAGAACTTATTTGTTTTATTTTCAATCAACTTAAATTTGTAGAAACAATTAGGTCCGCTTAATCAGTTTGTGCTGGGAGGCCTCTTTTTTTTACAGTGTGAATGTTCAAACTGAAGTGAAGTTTATTGAAAATGTTTGACGATTATTTTGTCACATATTTTTGTGTTACCAATATCAACTTAAATATCAAGCATTATATTATTTCACTGATTGATTAAAAATAGGGCGTGATGGAAAACAGCTTATTTCAGTCATTTTAAATGAAAATTCTTTAAACAGTTAAACAGTAAAGGTTATAACCTCAATTATTCACAGTATACTTTTTATCTAACAATAAAGGTGTTTGTCTTCCTTATTTTCACTGAATGGCTCAACTTTGCAACTTAATATATATTAATTATCAAATATTTAAGAGCAATAAACTCTTATCCTAAATCTTTTTCTTTCATTCATTAATTTTTTTTTCGGCTTAATCTCTTATTAATCAGGGGTCGCCACAGTGGAATGAACCGCCAGCTTATCCAGCATATGTTTTACGCAGCGGATGCCCTTCCAGCTGCAACCCATCACTGGGAAACACCCATACACTTTCATTCACACACACTACTCACAATTTAGCTTACCCAATTCACCTATAGCGCATGCCTTTGGATTTGTGGGGGAATCCGGAGCACCCGTAGGAAACCCATGATACACTTCCGGTGATGATACACTTCCGGTGAAAGGTTAATGTGATATTTTCAATTTCATAAGGTTCCTTTTACAGCATCGATGTTGAAATGTAATTAAAATACAATCAGTTAAATAGACTTCAGCATTCATTTAGTTGTTCAAGCGTAAAACGAGATGAAAGATGGTAAGATGGCAGGCTAGTGCAGAAACTCCACTGAAAATACTGAGGTAAATTAAATTTCCATAATTTAAAGACATGTTGGGGGATGATGAAACTTAATGCAGTGCTTCTTGTCCGGTCTGAGACCCACTTTATATTGTATATCTATCAGGCAGTGAAGATCACTGATTTTTAAAGAAATCAGATCTTAAACATGGCGATTTTGTAACGGTGCGACAGTTCACCAGAAGCTCTTAGGCTGACTGAAAGTAAACGTCCGTGTGCATATACCCCATTTCTGTTGACATCAGTTTCTGACTATGGTTTCAGGCACAACATTATTAGCCACGCCCCTCTTATCATTAGGGAATGATAAACAAGAAGAAAGCCCCGCCTCCTACTCAATATTCAGTTTCAGCAAAGAGCATAGAATCATTGGGGATTCTAAGCTCTTTGGTTTCAGTTGGAAGTGCATCAACATACTGCAATAAAAGTCTCAGCAACTTATGATTTTCACAGATGAAATGATAAGAAAAATGCAAAAAACACAATACTTGTTTGCACTGCATATGTGATGATTAAATTCAATCCTAAACATAAAAGCTCTAGTCAGAAGTAAAACATGTTTACAGACTGACACCATTGAAAAAGTGTATTAGTCAGACTAAGAATTCTTATCTTTAAGAAAAAACAACCGTGTTCAAGTGCTGCTTCGGTGCTGTATTTGCTGATCTGAAGAACCTACAGGATCATAAACTCAAAAACTCAAGGATAATAAATAGTTGATGTCTTTAGATGTTATTGTGTGAGTCAGCTCTCAGTGTGTGAGCTCATTTGAATGTAAAACTACGACACTTGTGACATGCTATGACCTCTCATGAAACTTTTACAGGCCAAAAGAAATGCACGGGGTCTAATTGTTCTTAAAACAACGTCAATAATCCAGCATTGTGACACAGAACTGCGTGAGTTTCCAGCTGTCAGTGTGTTAATATGCTGCTAAACCTGAACGTCTGGTTCAATTCATCAGCTTCTTCTTATAACCACAGCTCTGAGCAGAAACAAACACACACAAGAGGAGCACACACAGAGAAAGAGAAACCACAATGCTGTATATTTTGGGGGTGAGTTTACCTGTTCACAGCTTATTTTTTGTTTGTTTCATTATGACTTTTAATTATGATGTTGACTGAGTTTTTAGTGTTTGGGTACATGAAAAATCTATTAAATATGCACTTTTAAAAGTCTTAAATGGTATAGTCTTATCTTAATCTTAGTAACTATAAAGTTTAATCGTTGGTAATAATATATATTTATAAATAAATGAATGTTGGCTTCCACCACCAGGTTCAAATATATATTTCCAAAATAGCATTGAATTTTCATAAAAATAGCATTGTTTTTTGTAATTTGGATTTGGACACACACACACACACACAGTCACACACATAAAATCGTTTTTGTAAATTGTAATAAAGTGTAAAAATATTACTGTTTTACAGCGATGTTGAGCAGTGAAATGCTGCATTTATGATTTTTTCTTTAAAAAAAGGGTCACACTTTACAATAAGGTTCCATGAGTTCACATTAGTTAATTTACTTACTAACATGAACAAACAATGGACAATACATTTATTACAGTATTAATTCATCTTTGTTAAATTTAATTAATGAACCTAAACTTGTTCATTGTTAGTTCCTGTTAGACTACTGTTATTTGTTAAACTATCTTGCAAAACTAATGTTAAGCACAACATTAGATTTTAATAAGCATTATAATGCTGTACAAGTATTTAGCTTATTGTAAAGTGTGACCAAAATGTCTATTAAAAACTATCGAAGGTTTTAATTGCATTTAATTATATAAGTTTGTGACCACGATATCTTAGTTGGGGACTAGTTTGAGTTTGTTAACAAGGTAAAAGTTTAATTCTGTACAGAGATACTGTAATCTATTCTGTATTTCACTTAAGAGTCAATAAAACTGTTAATCACTACACTGTAAAACCCAGCAGTCAACTTTATCAAATAAAATAAGTGAAGGTAACTCAAAATTTACTGAAAGTTAATTCTCCTCATTTCAAAAGAAATTTGAACTCAGTGTTGAAGGTAATGAGTTAATTAAATACCTCATTACTTCAACTCAAATGGAGTAAGTTCACAGTACTCATATAGATTAGTTTTTTTTAACTCAAATGGTTTGTAGCAATCAGTTTCCTTAAATGGTTTGAGTTACTTTAACTTTTTGGGTTTTACAGTGGATTCTCTTGAACCTATGTAAAATGCTCCAATAATATACAGTGAAAGAATTTTTATTTTTTAAAAATATTTTTTGTACTTTTGCAAATATTTCTAATGATTATTAAAGTGTTGGTATTGGTATGTTGGACAGATTGTTTTGGGGCTCATTGGCATCATCAAGTGCATGTCACATGGCCTGAGTCAGGTGAGAGGAACTGTTTAATTATAAGTTCATAACTGGTTCGTCTGGATTAATAGTCAGTAACAAATCATATAGTATATTATCTTGCATTACATCTCATGTTGGAATTTGTCAAAACAAATCATAGGCCAATAATATGACAGAAGCAGGAGTGGGAAGATTTTTTTCATTTAGTATAAAAATATAGTAATAAAAAAAAAAAAAAATATATATATATATATATATATATATATATATATATATATATATATGTATATATATACATACAGTTGAAGTCAGAATTATTAGCCTCCCCCCCCCCCCTGAATTATTAGCCCCCTGTTTATTTGTTTCCCAAATTTCTGTTTAATGGAGAGCAGATTTTCAACACATTTCTAAACATAATAGTTTAATAACTCATCTCTAATAACTGATTTATTTTATCTTTGCCATGATGACAGCATTTTACTAGATATTTTTCAAGACACTTCTATACAGCTTAAAGTGACATTTAAAGGCTTAACTAGGTTAATTAAGTTAACTGTTAATTGTTCTGTAGACTATCGGGAAAATATATAGCTTAAGAGGGCTAATAATTTTGTCCTTAAAATGGTTTTTAGAAAATTAAGAACTGCTTTAATTCTAGCTGAAATAAAACAAATAAGACTTTCTCTAGAAGATAAAATATTATCAGACATACTGAAGAAGAATGTGGGTTGATTTCACCTGTGCGGGTTAGACAGACAACCCCACTGTTAGTCAATATGCGTGCAAATGTGATATTAGAATCAGAAGCAGCATGATAAGTGTTCGCACGAGCAAAAGAAAGCAGGTGAATACCGAACAAGATGATCAGGTGCATGACGATCCACTGACGACAGTCCCGCGTGGACAGCTGATGTGATGCACGCGAGTGCTTAAAAGCTCCCGTGTCCCGTTTTCTTTGCGTGAAGCAACCATGCCTGGAAACGCAACTGGTGTGATCCTTTCTCTTTGAAAGTTACTGGAAAATAGCGGTGCTCATGCATGCACAATCCTGCTACCAAAGACCCGCTACTTTCAAGAGCTCGAGATTTTTTTTGTAAGCAGCAGCAGTTGCCACTTTCACTTTAACCATTCTGTAAACAGATTATTAATATGCCTAACATTAAACGTGTGCTCGCGGTCATCCTTTTATTACCACACACTGTACCTGCTTTCTTTTACTTACAGTTATTTTTGCTAACATGGTTTAATTATTATTGTTTTAATAGAAGATTAACTCTCCATTTAGCTATATATAGTTAACTGGTGATCTGGGACTTTTAGCCTGGACAGATTTCTGTGTATAGTTTTAGATACATGAAAATCATTTTATTAAATGTCAATTGTTTTTTTAAGAACATTTTTGTTGAATAAAGTTATATTTTGCTTGTTTTGACCCATTATTTAAATTGTGTGGCAAGGAAATAATTAGTTTGGTGTGACTAAAGAAAAAAAAAAGTTAAATCCCTAGTGTTGAGCCCTAAAAAGTCATGTGAAATAATACTAATTGCAATGCAACAATTTGAAACCACAACCAATTTGCTCATGCTCATTGAGCAAGGTCACAACACACACAAAAGTTTATCAATGAGGAGGCATGTGGACATAACACAGAATTTAAATCAAGTCATTTTGCATGCCAAAGTCAAATTTATGCACATAAAATATATTTTCCCAAAAACAAAACTGTGGCTAGTGAAAATGGCAAGTGGCTAGTAACGTTGGAAAACTACTTGCCATAGTGGCTGATGATCAAAAAAGTTAATATCAAGCCCTGATTGTAACGATCATTTTTCGGTCATCTGTGCAGTTTTGGTATTCATATTATGTGAATAAAAATAATTTGTTAAAACATCAATGACTATTATTTGATTAAGCAAATAAATACTATTCAATCGCTGGAGTAAAGTATTAATATAGTGTTATACATTTAATAAATGTAAAAAGATCTGTATTACAAATAAAGATGTATGCCTATATATTAACTTGCTATTATTTCCTTCATTATAATGAATCAATTATATAAATTAAACCTGTCCAATTGAGATCGTTTATATATCTCTGAAAAATGTTCCAGCAAAGCAGCAAACGAGTATCTGCTATCTTGACCCCCAGAGTCCCTATTAGGGGCCCTCCAATCTTATTTTGTCATAGGGCCTGTACCAGCCAGCGGCGCCCATGCTATTGTCTGTTGTGTACACTATTTATTAACAATATATATAAAAATATATTGATGACGAGGTCTGAGAAGACGTTAATAACATAACGGAAGGTAAATTGAACATTTTTGCGGTTTCACCAAAATGTAGCTGCAGCACGTATTTCTGATGAGCCTGAGTTACATGCATATCAGTAGCTGCCGGTTACTACATTGTTTAAAACACATAATGTTTAGAAACCACTTGAGGGTGAGTAAATGTTGAGTGAATTTTCTTTTTGTGATAAACTATCACATGAAATCTGTCTCCTATGTTTATTGACTGTATCGTCTCCAACACAGATTCAAGCCAAAGCCGGAAATGCCTCTCAAGACAAAAACTTGCTTTACAAAAATAAGGTAGGCTATAGGCTAAAAATGTGGAAATACCAGTTTTCCTGACAGAGCGAGAGACTGAAGCGTGTATTGTACTTTTATTGTGCTGTAGAGAATGAATGATCAGGAGGTTTACCTCATCATTAAGCTCCTCACTGCTGGGCTGGTGGACGCAGACCCAAACACCCTGCACCACATTAAAGAATACAGAGATCTGAGAGGAAGCTCAACCTGAGGGAGGAAATGACAGCAGGTTGATTATCTGAGAGGAAAACCCGAGAGCAGGGGTTTACCTTTACTTAAGAGGAAGGAGGAGGTCTGTCGAATGATCACAAAATGTTTTCAGATCATCTGTTCTGAAAGACTCCGGTGAAATGAATAGAAAAGACTGATCATTTTTCATCGATTCTCAAGATCAACAGATATTTTCTGGAGTTAGTAGAAATGATCCACTGTGGATACTCATCACATCCAGTGGGCATTCAAACATTCCTGCACTCATTCAGTTTAATACTCAGCAAAACTAAGAAAAAGATCATTAAATTATATATATATATATCTCAGAAATAAAAGTACAAAATCAGTCACTGGGGCGGTACCTTTTCAAAAAGAAGCCTACTTACATTTTTGTTCCTAACAGGTACTTAAAGGGAAATATCAATATCTAAAAAAGTACAAATGTGTAACTGTGTACCTCATAGTATACCTTAGAGCAGGGATGTCAAACTCAATTCCTGGAGGGCTGCAGCCCTGCACAGTTTAGTTCCAGCCCTGCTTCAACACACTTACTGGTAGGTTTCAAACAAGCCTGAAGGACTCAATTAGTTTGATCAGGTGTGTTTAATTAGGGTTGGAACTAAACTGTGCAGGGCTGCGGCCCTCCAGGAACTGAGTTTGACATCCCTGCCTTAGAGGTACAAAAGTGTAAACTAAAGGTGACTTAAAGTTACTTTTATTCAACCAACATGTTTTGTTTGACTGGAAATGGCACAGGTTTCTCTCAAATGATAATAAGACAATGTACATGAGGCATCATTGTGGAAAAAAAAATATTTCTCATGCAGCTCTCATTTACATTTGAATAAAAACTTTTAAGTCAGGGTATGAATAATTTCAGGCTTGACTGTAAATATATAAATATATTTATAATATGAAGTGTAAATAGAAAAAAACTGAAAGAAAAAAAGATCAGTAATACATATATTATTAGCCCCCCTGAATTATTAGCCCCGAACCCCCCCTGTTTATTATTTTCCCCAATTTCTGTTTAACGGAGAACAGAGAGAAGATTTTTTCAATACATTTCTAAACATAATAGTTTTAATAACTCATTTCTAATAACTGATTTATTTTATCTTTGCCATGATGACAGTAAATAATATTTTACTAGAGATTTTGAGACACTTCTTTAAGTGACATTTAAAGGCTTAACTAGGTTAATTAGGTTAACTAGGCAGGTTAGGGTAATTAGGCAAGTTATTGTATAATGATGGTTTAAAAAAAATATATATATATATAAATAGCTTAAAGGGGCTAAAAATTTTGACCTTAAAACGGTTTAAAAAAAAATTAAGAATTGCTTTTATTCTAGCCAAAATAAAAGACTTTCTCTAGGAGAAGAAAATATTATCAGACATACTGTGAAAATTTCCTTGCTCTGTTAAACATCATTTGGTAAATATTTAAAAAAGAAAAAAAAATTCAAAGGGGGCTAATAATTCTATATATATACAAAACTGATTATAAAAAATGGATTCATACATAAATTGAAATATATATATAATTCAGTATCTTCTCAAATAAAATAAAACATTTAACTACGTGGAAAAAACATCCCATCTCCATTTAGCGTAACATTTTTATATACAAATTGATGAAACCTACTTATTCTGATTTATTATTATTATTATTAATAATATTTATTAAAGAATAAGTAATGATACAAAATGTTATTTTATTTTAAATAATTAAACACTACTTTGGAACTGTAAAAAATCCAACTTGAAAATAGTTGAAATTACTTTGGGGTTTTTTTTAAAGACACCTCATTCACACTGACTCTTTGCTGCTGAGTCTTGTTTTTCCTTTAGAAGCATTACAAAGCATTTTTCCCTGTTTGTCCTGCCATGTTTTGATCCTTGTCTTGCTTACCGTTATTGTTGTTTTGCCTTTCTAATTCTGTGTCTAATAAATGTTTTGTTAACATTTGTCTCTGTTTTAATTTTTTTTTTTTTTTCAATTGAACTATGTTTGTTTGTTCTGATAGTATTATTTCTTATTAACAATTTCCAAAAGAGTTTTTCTGTTTACTCAACTTAAGACATTTTAGGTCAGTGCAGCTGATGTTTTCAAAAATTTAGTAAACAAGAAAAAAACGAAAGTAAATAAGGATTATGTTTTTTTTTTTGTTCACTCAACTTTAGACATTCTACGTTCTGCAGACAAAAAATGTTCAGTTGGCACAACTTAAAAAGTTTTGTTACAGAGTAGTTCACCTCTCCAGAAAACTAATAGTCTTATATTAACCCAACTAAATGTATTTTGTAATACTGAAAAATAATTTTAGGTCAGTGCAGCTGATGTTTTCAAAAATTGAGTGAACAAAAAAAAGCAAAACAAAATAAGGATTATGTTTTTGTTGTTGTACTGGCTTAAAATTTTTACAGTGAGCAAATGGTAAAAGCTTGTGGTCTGAAGGATATTGGCTAGTATGAAAAATGTAAAATGGCAGGTAATCAGTAATTTGAGGGTATTTTAATGTCATCAACCTTTGGGGGTTAACAATATAACAAATACAACAATAGTGTTATAATAAATCACTTTTAAGTGAGAGTCTTCTGTAAATCATGGTAAAAAAATGTATGATAGACATCATTAGTCAGAAAAATATGAAACAGATTAAAAAGATAACACGTTTTGATGGTATTAAATAACCAAATGTTAGAGAACATCAGTTTTATTATCAACTTTAAAGATGCACAATGTAGATTTACATTAGCAGAAGTGGAATGGTTTCTAAAAAAATATACCAAAAGGTGTATAAATAACATGTATTTTATATATATCCATATAAATGTGATTTCAAAAAATGATATTTGCTGTTTGTTCAAACTACTTATTTAAAATGAGCTGAAACAACACAATTCTTGAGGGTTTTTTTTTTGCACAACTTAATTGTTTTATGTTCAATCCACTTACATTTGCAAAAAATTCATAAGATGACTTAATTCCTTCATGTTGTCCCAACACATTTCGATTGTGTGGAACCCAGCATTTTTTATAATGTGTAAATGCATTTTTTTAGATCACCTGAAACTGGTTCACATCAGATATTGACATCAGACATTCACCTGAAGACATTTACAGTAAAACAGATGTCAAGTTTGATTTCTAAAGCACTTCCGTCTGACTCATCGTGAGCTTGTAAATTTCAAATGTTTTTTCCCTGTGAGAGTAAAAGGAAATCAAAATAGGTCATTTTTAGCAATGAGAAGCATTTATATAAAACAGCAGCTTTATTATTCTCAGATTTGTATATATAGATATAATATAATATATATATATATACTGTATAACATATAATATATATTATGAAAATAAGACTCACCCCAAACTTTATAGTTCAAAGCTTGTCCCAGTAAAAATAGCAGTGATACAACAAGCATGTTATGGAAGAAGAAGATGGCCAATCCTGAGTGGCTGAAGAGCCCCAGTAAAGGATAAACCCAGATTCCCACTGTACAATACACCCAGATCACCCTGAAGCAGAAGAAAGGTGCAATACTTTACTCTAGCGGTCTGGAATTTTTCATTCATTGCGTATAAATCAGTCCCTTCAGGATTTTGCAGAGATATTTTTATTTTATTTGTGCCCTAAAATGATGTGATGATATTTAAGCAACATAGGCTCATTCTGAAAACATAGCCCTATCATGGGTCTAAAATTCAATTGCTGGAGGGTCGAACAAACACAGTTGATCCAATTACTCGAGGTGTTCAAAAGAGTCATGAACACCTTGATTAGTTGGATCAGCTTTGTTTGATCAGGGTTGGAGCAAAACTGTACAGAGCTGTGGCCCTCCAGGAATTGAGATTGAGACCTATGCCCTATATACATTTCTGGAGATTGCGAATTATGTAGCCAGAAGTACTCTTTAAACCGAACGCTACGAGGTGGTATGACGCCGTTCCTGTGTATATAAGTCCTGTGTTTTGTTCAAGCGGCAACCCCCCGCTCTCCCTCGGGAAGCCAATATGGGAGTAACTAAAACTGCAATTCATGGACTCGCCTTGGGGGGGCCGGCTCCAGGAAATCCAAGTGCTTTCTGACTGCATTGGTAAATTGGCCATTTTTACAGCTGATAAAAACATGTTTACAGCCTGGTACAAAAGATGGCTTTGGTGCATACAGCCATGATTACACTTCATGACAACTGTGAGGGGGGTGAATTTTTTATAATTCATTCGTTTAGTTTTTATTAAGTTATATTAAGTCTGCATAATTAAGGGCGTGGCCACTCAGCTGATTCTGGCTAATTAGCGGCTGAACTCGGCATATACATCGTGTTTTTGTTTTGGTTATTGTTTCTTTACACAGTCATTTGCCTTTTGGAATTATTTCCTGCAATTATCAGATACTATAGCATGCTTTGTGCACTTAATTGTGCTTACAAACCGTTCAAGTTGCCTCCATTTCCCAGGTGAGTGAAATTATATACTTATATACCATCTCTATAAATGTATTTGTTTTATTTAAGATCATTGATTATTTATAATTCACTTTAGACCTGTAATGCACTCCAGAATCGGACAGACTGATTAGCTGTAGGCTATAAAACAGTCATCTGAAGCGTTGTCATACACTGTGTTAGTGCTGGATTTTATAAACAGCCTTGCATTTACTAACACAGACTATATTTGAAGTGTTTGGAAGTAGTTCGCTTTTCCTCCTGTAGAAAATGTCATAAGAACAATGTTTAGTGGCTCAATGTGTTACAACAGTGTTTTTAAAAGTCTAAACACTTTATTGATATAGTGTACAACCAAGCACGTGGTCAGAACACAAACGAGTCGCAGGTAATGAAGTATTAAGCGTTTCTCCCAAAGTAAAAAGTCTGTCTAGGCCAGGTCTAAGCAAAATGCCGAGAATCCATCATGCGTCTGTAGCTCCGCTCACTCTCCGCCTCTTTGCCCTTGTTTGGTATCCAGCGATTGGTGCGATGATGCGCGAACAAAATGGCGGTTTGCCGCGCCTACTTGTAGCTTCTTTTGCAGTGTTCAGAAACCTATGGGTGACGTCACAGATACTACGTCAATATCTTTTACAGTCTATGGTTTTGTCCAGTCCAGCGTCCGGTGTTATATGTCATTCCATGTAATCTTTACCCCATGATTCCCGTGTGTCGATGTTCCAGTGTTTCCAGTGAGTGTTACATAAATAAATATGTATTTTGATAATTCCTGCGATCCTGTGCGTTTGTGAGAGAGAGCAGTCGTGACAGTATGCGACCGGCCGACTGGATGTGATGTATTTCAGTGTTGTCCAAGCAGGTCCGTGCACGCGAGATGAGAAATACTAGTTTTTTTTTTTCATTCTTTGAATTAGAAAAAAAAGTCTATATAAAAAAAAACATTTCTATTGATAAACTAGTAATAAAAAATATAATTTTTTTATGATGTCTCCACATTCCCTCAAATTTTTTTGCGATCTGAGTTTTTTTTTAGTATTCATTCATTCATTCAACCATGGTGAACTCATGGAGAATAAAGACTCTTGCTTTTGCACTCCTTTATTTCGGACACTGCAAAAATCCAGCTTCTCTCCCATGGTGCACGACAAAACTGAAAGTTATGTGTGACAGCCACAAGGGGGCGTGTTCTGACAGTCGTATCCAAATGGAGTCAATAGATCACTCAGTCAGTCAGTCAGTCAGTCAGTGGACAGCGGCCTCTGGTGGATTTGCGTGAGAACAGCAGGCACGAATGGCACTCGTGAGAGAAATTTGAGATCTGAAAAGCGTACACAGCGGTTTCTGGTGGATTCGCGAAAACAAAAACTGCAAAAAAATACCTCCTGGGATGTATTTGGTGCTCTCCAATAATGTGTGTATATAGGGATATGCTTTTAGAATGAGCCTGGGTTGTATTTATGGGTACATAAAGATATTTATGTTCTCCTTTAAACCTAAACATGTAAAATAAATTGGACTTTACATAATTAGTCAATGGTCTTTTTCTTTTTTTTTTTGTAGAATGGGAGATGAGACTTTGGGCTCCACATTAATCCTAGAGGCGTCATATTTTATTTAACTTATTTTAAATGTATTTATTGTTACAGGTCTAGCATGTATTGTGGAGCCATGTCAGGTCTAGAGTTCGTAACACTTTGATCAAAAACTATGGCAAAATCTGGTTACACTTTGTTTTTTGGTGACATATTTACAGTGTAATTCATTTAACAACTGAGTAATATTAAATAATTGCATGTACTTACTATATGGTTGGGGCTAGATGTGGGTTAAAGGTTTAGGGTTAGTTACAAATAATTATGCATAATTCATACTATATCAGACATGTTTAACCATCAACCTCACTTAAAGTGTTACCAAAAATCTTACCAGTAATTGATAATTAACTTGTGCAAAATTATGTCTGAGCTCAATTAAGCACACTAGTAATGATTTATGATTATTTAACATAAAATAAGGGCACATTAGATGTTTTTCTTTTTAATATTTGCTAAAAACTTGGATGATCATTCTTGTAATACATACAGTTGAAGTCAGAATTAATTATTGAACCCCCATTGAATTGTTTTCTCTGTTAAATATTTCCCAAATTATGTTTAACAGAGCAAGGAAATTTTCACAGTATGTCTGATAATATTTTTTCTTCTGGAGAAAGTCTTATTTGTTTTATTTCGGCTAGAATAAAAGCAGTTTTTAATTTTTTTTAAACCCATTTTAAGGTCAAGTGTCTTGAAAAATATCTAGTAAAATATTATTTACTGTCATCATGGCAAAGATAAAATAAATCAGTTATTAGGGATGAGTTATTAAAACTATTATGTTTAGAAATGTGTTGAAAATTTTTCTCTCCGTTAAACAGAAATTAGGGAAAAAAATAAACAGGGGGCTAATAAATCAGGGGGTTGAATAATTCTGATTGCAACTGTAAGCTTTATTAAAGTCTTGCTCATTGTACAGTAAATGCTCTTACTGTAGGTAAGTATTTTTGACTTAGCAAACCATATGATATTTTAGTGTAGTAATCCACTTGGGTATATTCAGCATCTATTAAGTTATATGAAGTTATCATTATGAAGTTATATCTGTGCTTAATTACTGCTGCTTTTACTGCTGAAGCAGATTTGTTTGTAACTAATATATTTATAAATGTTTAGGGTACAATGGCTCAGTGGTTAGCACTGTCAGTAGACATTTCTGTGTGGAGTTTGCATGTTCTCCCCATGTTGGTGTGGGTTTCCTCCAGGTGCTCCAGTTTCCCCCACAGTCCAAAGACATGTGCTATAGGTGACTTGAATAAACTAAATTGGCCGTAGTGTATGAGTGTGTGTGAATGTGAGGGTGTATGGGTTTTCCAGTACTGGGTTGCGGTTGGAAAGGCATCCGTTGCGTGAAACATATGCTGGAATAGTTGGTGGTTCAGGCGACCTCGGTGGCGCAGTAGGTAGTGCTGTCGCCTCACAACAAGAAAGTCGCTGATTCGAGCCTGGGCTGGGTCAGTTTGCATTTCTGTGTGAAGTTTGCATGTTCTGGTGAGTTGGGTAAGCTAAATTGTCCGTAGTGTATGTGTGTATGTTCTGGTTGTCCAGGTTGGGGGTTGAGCATTGGGTTAACAACCCACCCACCTCATAAAAACTAGATGTTGCGACACACCAACATGGTGGGGCTAAATATCAACTTCGATATAAAATGGCCCTGTGAGTAAGTAAGAAGATTTGTATGTTGTATTTCTTTTTTCCCCGTCCCCACAACTTCTCTTACATAAAATAATTTGTAAAAATAAATAAATAAGTTATATATGTGTGTTTTTGTATTATTTTTATACAATTTATTTTAATGTACCTATTGCTCAAAAATTAGTTACATTTGTTTTTGTGGTCTGTTCACAAAACAATTACAATGAATAATAATTATTATTTATTTAAATGAATAAAAAACATGAATAACCAACTCGGTCATATATAGACACTACACAGACTACAAAAGGAGCACAAATCATACTCACCATCCTAAATAAGCGAGACCAACCACTCCTAAAGCTGCTAAACCATTTTTAGTTTTGGGGAAGACATGA
Organism: Danio kyathit; assembly: GCA_903798195.1. Lineage (NCBI taxonomy): Eukaryota > Metazoa > Chordata > Actinopteri > Cypriniformes > Danionidae > Danio > Danio kyathit. Next base: position 49,632,725 of record LR812531.1, read on the forward strand.
GGCTCCAGCAGGATCTCACCAAACAAGATTGGCAGAACAAGTGAGTGCTGTGAATCAAACATGTACAATGTGACTGGTTTGTATACAGATCCAAAAATCAATCTATTTGATTATTTAATTGACATAAAAAAACTATCATGTATAGAGTACAAACCATAGCATGATTCAGCCATGGAGGGAAGAAGTTGTCTATTGAAGCCGGATAGACCAGCTGTCGGTCATAGGCAAAAATCAGCCAAAACAGCAGAACTACAAACTTAAGACAAAAAACAACTTAATTATTAAGGTATAGACTATTTACAATGTCAAACTTTTATTTTGATCATTTGTTATTTAAAGACTGAAGACGACACGATATTCATCAATACTTTAAAATTATGTTATTACCAGTAATAACCTACAGATGGCGCACTATCATTATTTAAAAACGCCATTGCCTTAATCCGTTCTGTTGAAACTAAACATTGTGCAACACATAGGCATGTATCAGTGAGTAATAAATGCATTTTTAGCAGATTCTCATTCTTTTAATTTATGACATTGTGTTAATATATTTCTTAAAAATCGTATTAATTTCGCATTCTTTTATTCTGATCTCTCACAAAACGCGTGTTCTTTGTAGGTCTGCACACAGTGGGACTACACACATATTCTTACAATTTAGTTCATTTTGATTACTTCTAATTTTGATCGATTTATTTAGATTTCTATTGATGATTTTTATTTCTATCGACCCTGTTTCTTTTTTTTTCTTTCTTTGTACCCATGCACAATTACATAATTATGTATATAAGTATTATATAATATAATAATAATAATAAATATACATTTGTATTGATATTTAATTAAATTATTAAATTCCAAATAAAAGTAATGAAACCTAATTTTCATTTTGAAATCCAGAATGGTAACCTATGTTAAACCTATTGTAAGAGTTTTTGAAAGATATTCAAGAACATGCCACATGTACCTGTCAGCTAAGAACAGGAAACTGAGGCTACAATTCGCACAGGCTCACCAAAATTAGACAACAGAAGATTAGAAAACGTTGCCTGGTCTGATGAGTCTCGATTTCTGCTGCGACATTTGGATGGTAGGGTCAGAATTTGGCGTCAACATAAAACATAAAAGCATAGATCCATCCTGCCTTGTATCAACGGTTCAGGCTGGTGGTGGTGGTGTAATGGTGTGTGGGGGGGTGTATTTTCTTGATACACTTTGGGCCCATTAGTACCAATTGAGCATCGTGTCAACGCCACAGCCTACCTGAGTATTGTTGCTTACTATGTCCATCCCTTTATGACCACAGTGCACCCATCTTCTGATGGCTACTTCCAGCAGGATAACGCTCCCTGTCATAAAGCGTGAATCTCAGACTGGTTTCTTGAACATGACAATGACTTCACTGTACTCAAATGGCCTCCACAGTCCCCAGATTTCAATCCAATAGAGCACCTTTGAGATGTGGTGGAACGGGAGACTTACATCATGGATGTGGGGCCGACAAATCTGCAGCAACTGCGTGATGCTATCATGTCAATATGGACCAAAATCTCTGAGGAACATTTTCAGTACCTTGTTGAATCTACAGTATGCCACGAAGGATTAAGGCAGTTCTGAAGGCAAAAGGGGGTCCAACCTGGTACTAGTAAGGTGTACCTAATAAAGTGGCCGGTGAGTGTACATACAAATGGTTGTTAAAATGCTTTTCACACTATAAAAAATTAAACAGAACCCAGAATGGTAGGCTACTCTGTAAAAATTTATATGATCAATTAGTCAAGACAACATGTTTTAGGTAATTTTAACTTATTAAACTAAGTTAATCATGTTCCAACTTAATTTTATAAGTTATGCAAACTGTTTAAGTCAGTTTAACACAATATAAGTTCAATGGACTCATAAGGTTAATTTGATTCAGCTTAAAAATTTAAGGCAACCAGTATTTTGTTGCAGTGTAACCCATGTTAAACATATTTTATGTGTTTGAAATATTTTCAAGAACATGCCACATGTACAATGTACAAACTTTAAATCGTCAAACATTAATGATCCTAAACATATTTGAGTTTCAGCACTTGTAGACACATAAACCTAAAATGTGACAACCTCACCATAAATGACATTAACATCAAATATTAATTTTTCATTCTAGTCCTACGACACCCGATTGCTGTTCTTTTTTTTTAATCATTGAAATATTTTCACAGTAATATCCACACTCACCATTCCCACTGGAAATGCAAAGACTGAAAAGAGCAAGTCCTTGCAGAGGCAGAGAAGAGACATCTTTGAGCCTTTCCCCACAGGCTGAAGGTCATTCACTGACGCCAGTCCGAAAAACACCATCTGTAAGACCTGACAAACCAGAGTTTACAAAGCAAGCTGTCTTTTCCAACACAAAAACAGAACAAAAACATGCAGAGCATCTCACCAGGTTTAAAAATGTCAGGTATTTCCAGGGTCCGCCATAAACAAAAATCCCAGGCGGTAGATCTGAAACATCTTTCGCATAAATACACTGAATAATAAAGGCATACCAGCTGAAAGCCGCTATGTGGTAAAATGTCTTCATTACACCAGCCATATTTGCAGTCAAAGTCTGTTGCTGAAATACCAATTTCATTTTTGAGATCTCCACTGTTATATCTGCTGTGGGAGACTTTGGGACAAGCCAGTGGAACTAATTCTGATTTATGAAAAAGAAAAGCTTATATTGAGAGATTAGCCTAAACTGACGGGCGAATTTGACATGCCGTTACAAAAGTACAAATCCACACAAAGAGCTCTGTGTTTTTTTCAAGTGACGTCACATATACATCATTTTGTAACACAGGATTACATATCACGGACTAAAAAAAAGTGTGTTCTGTAATTTGGTTTGGCAAAGATGAATTTAGGCTTAACTGCATACTTCACATTTTTTGCATCATGAGCTAATTAAAGATCACGTCACAGTTAGGTAAGCACACTCAAAAGCAAGCAACTGCCAAAGGAAAGCAACCATTATAAGAATAATTGATCTAGAGATAACAATTCTGTCATGATTTACTGTGTTTGAACTGTGTTTTTTTCGCATACCTGTACAATAAAAAGCAACAGGTTGCATAATAAAACTGGTCCCAAGTAGTTTTGATGAAACAAAAAGAAACTCTTCCGTCTTAAAACACAAACAAACAAAATACTTTTACAGTATCTTTTTACAATTTTGGCAGGTTTTTGTTACATACACTAAGAGCAACAAATAATAACTTGACTTCTAGTTGATCATTTGAAAAAGTGGCAGAAGCTAGATTTTTACAATGAATCATCTGTTGAAATGCATCCCAATCATCACAAATACTGCAGAAGACCTATTGGAACCCGAAGATTCTGACAGAAATCAGTCAAGTTTGGTGAAGGAAAAATCATGGTTTGGGTTTACATTCAGTATGGGGCCGTGCGAGAGATCTGCAGAGTGGATGGCAACATTAACAGCCTGAGGTATCAAGACATTTGTGCTGCCCATTACATTACAAACCACAGGAGAGGGCAAATTCTTCAGCAGGATAGCGCTCCTTATCATACTTCAGCCTCCACATCAAAGTTCCTGAAAGCAAAGAAGGTCAAGGTGCTCCAAGATTGGCCAGCCCAGTCATCAGACATGAACATTATTGAGCATGTCTGGGGTAAGATGAAGTAGGAGGCATTGAAGATGAATCCAACGAATCTTGATGAACTCTGGGAGTCCTGCAGGAACGCTTTCTTTGCCATTCCAGATGACTTTATTAATAAGTTATTTGAGTCATTGCAGAGATGTATGGATGCAGTCCTCCAAGCTCACGGGAGTCAAACACAATATTCATTCTTTTTCCACTGCACCATGACTTTATATTCTGTACTGTACATTATTTCTGTTAAGTGACAAGACTTTTGTCTAAGCAAAGTCAGACCTTACTGTCCTAATTAAATAATTAAAAATCAAGGCATGATCATATTTTATTTTGGTAAAATAAGCATAATCTCGAAGCCTTTGCCACCATAAGCCTTTGAAGCCATATAAGCCACTTCTGATACCACATGATACACTAGAAGTCAAGTTATTATTTGTTGTTCCTAAAATTTGGATAGGCGACAAGACGTGTGTCAGGTAGTGTAAATGTCCATAATGATACTAAATGGAATGATTACAAATTTTAAAAGTCTCTGACTGTAAATCTCTTTCCTAACACACAATGGAGATTTTGATATTTCGAACTAGTTCTTTCAGTTTTATTTTCGTGTCAGTGTAATAGACCTCATATTACTTTAACATGATTTAGATTTACAAACTTTGGATTGGATGGCAACATGTAACAGGCATTTCAACACAGGTAAACAACGGGAACCATCAACAGATGCGGTCTCACTACATTGACAATTGTTTACAAACATTAAATTGCACAATTTAAATAAATCAATATCAGTACATCATCCCAATATTCACAATATTGCACATTTCATTCAACACAGCAAAAACAAAATCCCCAAAAAAGTACTTTTTGTTACACATTCTATTGCATGTATGTATATACATATTTATATAAAACAATCTACTGATGGATAAACATCTAGAGGAACGTTCTTTCCTGTTTTGTGTTTTTTTTGTGACTGATTAATTTCCCTTTCCTTATCCAAAGCATCCTCTAGTCATTCTCCAGATTGTTCCATAATTTCTGCTGTTCTCTCATTGCTTTAAGTTGACTACATTAAAAAAGTGTGCCCAGATCTGATCTGCTATTAGTACTTTAAAAGTATTACAAACATTTGGGCACAAAATAATTACATTTAATAATAAAAAAGTATAATGTTTGGAGATAAGTTTCTGATGTAGCTATATTGACACTGAAACAACAACTTATTAGCATGCTGGAACATTAAATTAAGTCTTCAAAACAATCTGCTCCTTGCTCCTGGCAGTTTCACATGTTCACCCCCAGTCCACATTTCTCCAACATAGGCTCATTCTGAAAACGTAGCCCTATATATGTTTCTGGAGATCGGCAGAGCTACATATGGCTGCATTTTATCTTTAATACAAACGCTACAGGGAGGTATAATGCTGTTCCTTTTCTCGCTTACCAGCTGACCGCTTATCTCCGTATGGACGGCTTTCCCGCTGTTACCAGTTTGTCCAGTAGCTCGATATGTACGTCGGCGGACTTGAGACGCAAAGCAGAGTTGACTGTGACAATGGGGTTAGAGTTTGGTGAAGAACGGTTCCAGAAAACAGGTAAGACAAAAACAAAAGCTAAAAAATAAAATAAACAAGTAAATAACAGGGTGAGAATGAGGTAAAATCTAAAAATGTGGTAAAAATCAGGCGAGGTCTTTTCTTTTTCTGAATTGCTTTTTTAAACACTGCGATTAGGTTTAAGGAAGTGGGTGGGCGAGTCAATCTGTACTTTTGAAAACTCTTGGTTGGGTTTAGGGAAGGGGGAGGGTGGGTCAGTCGATCAGTCAGTGGACAGTCAGTCGACAGCGGCCTCTAGTGGACTTACGTGAGAACAGCAGGCAGGAATGTCACTCGCAGGAGAAATTAGAGATCTCAAAAAGCGTACAAAGCAGCCTCTGGTCGATTCGCGAAAACAAAAACTGCAAAAAAAATGTAGCTCCTGGGACGTATTTTGCTCTCTCCAGAATTGTATAGTGGGGTACGTAATCAGAATGAGCCTGGGTTGCATTGCTCACATGCTTTGTCACCAGCAAGTTCACTTTTTTTAGTCACTTTACCCCTTTGTTTGGTAAACAACACTTTATTTACCATATTTCTACCAACTCCCAATTTCTGGACAGAAAAGCTGATAATTACGAAAGATTCAGAAATGTGTTTCACAGCTATATATTTATACACAATAGGTAATATCCTGCCCGATTATTCCATCTGGTAAGGGTTGTGTTCCTGTTTTTTTGGCACACAGTTCATCTGCTTAGCCTTGTAAGTCTTTCAGGGATTTCCACTATCTCGGCATAGGCAGCACTCTTTGGTATAATCAGACATTACGAGGCACTTTATCCCAAGTTTGTGCAGGTTCATAGTTATGAGGTAAGATTGGAGGAAAGAGCAAAATTAGGAAATATTGTTTCCCTTTTACTCTCTACTCCTGCAGTCACTTTTCCAAAATGTTAAATTCATGAGGCCTGTGAAAACATCAAATTAAAACAATTAACCTACTTGAAACAAAGTACATGCACACTTACACAATCTGGTAAAATAACTGGAAATGTTTAATTTATATAAACAAATTCCACAACATACCTCAAAACGGCTGTAGACCTTCCTCTCTTTCCGCATTTTGTCCATCTTCTGTAGCAACATCTCCCGTTCTTCTGCTGTAGCCTTTTCGGACCAGGGCCTTCCTGAATATTTTGAGAGTGGTTTATATGCAGATTTAACCTCACCCTCTTTAGCCTCATTGGGTGAAGAAAGAGTCTGTTTGGAGTGGGTAGATCTGCTTTGGTTCTTCGCTGAAATTTGCTCTAAAAGGATTTTAGTGTCATCTCTAAGATTGCTGCATGAGATGACATTCGCTGTAGATGACTGATGGGCAGACAAAATCAATTTTGGACTGTCTGCAACAGTAGACTTATTTTCTGAATTATGGGATACAGTCAAATTGGACTTTTCTGACACTTCTGAAATGTCAGAGACAGAGTTTTCTTTTTCTGATGATGTTTGTTTGATTTCCTCAACCTCATTAGGGGCAATGACTGTAGAAACGTCTGTGTGAGGTATCTCATTCCCAGGAACTATAGCCGAGGTCTCATTCTTCTGAGGTTGTACTGTAATGGTTTCATTCTTCTGGCATTCATCTGTTATCTCAGGTTTTGGGTCATTTGGACGGCTAGATTCCATAGAATTTGATGATATGTTAGATTGGAATTCTGTGCTATCTTGATTTGAGTTAATGTCATTTGAGGACAGGCAAGGCTCTGGTAAATCTTGAGGCTGGGTTGAGTTCACATCCACTTCACCAAGATCAGTCAGACCAGTACTGACAAGTGAAATGGGTAACACTTTGCTCAAGTCTTTAGATACAATAATGTCTTTTTTCTCATCTGCACAGTCAGAACTTGTTGCAGTGATGATTCGATGGGATTCGTTTTCTGCTTCAATAGAATGTTTGGAAGTATCTTCTCCTATTTTAGAAATATTTTGAAAAGATACTTGTTCTGTTACAGTGAGCTGCATGGTTGGGTCAACCTCCTGCTGGAAGGAGTCTGTGGTAGTTACAGTGGGCTTCAGGGAAGAGTTTGCTTCTGTTAAAATGATCTGCTGGAAAGAGTCTGTATCGGTTAGAGAGGTCTGTTGGGAAGAATCTGTATCTATTAGAATGGTCTGCTGATAAGAGTCTATATCGGTTAAAGAGGTCTGTTGGGAAGAATCTGTTTCTGTTGCAGTGGACTTTTCTAATGAGCCTATTTCTGTTGCAGTCTGCTGGGAAGGGTTTGCTTCTATTAGATTGGTCTGCTGGGTACAGTCGGTTTCTGTTGCAGTGGATCTTTCAGACAAGTCTATTTCTTCTGAAATAGAGTTTGCTTCTATTGGAGTGGTCTGCTGGGAAAAACCTGTCTCTGTTGCAGTGAACTGCAGGGAAGAGTCTGCTTCTACTACAGTGGTCTGCTGGGAAGAGCCTGTCTCCATTGCAGTGGTCAGCTGGGAAGCATCTGCTTCTACTAGAGTAATCTGCTGACAAGACTTTGTATCAGTTGCAGTGGTCTGCTGGGAAGCGTCTGCTTCTACTAGAGTAATCTGCTGAGAAGACTTTGTATCAGTTGCAGTGGTCTGCTGGGAAGCGTCTGCTTCTACTAGAGTTATCTGCTGAGAAGACTTTGTTTCAGTTGCAGTGGTCTGCTGGGAAGTGTCTGCTTCTACTGGAGCAGACTGATGGGAAGACTTTGTTTCAGTTGCAGTGCACTGCTGTGAAGAATATGTATCTGTTGCACTGGGGCATTGGGAAGACTTAGCTTCTACTGGAGTGGACTGGTGGGAAAACTTTGTTTCAGTTGCAGTGGGTTGCTTGGAGTCTGCTTCTATTAAAGTGGTCTGCTGGGAAGAGTATGCTTCTATTACAGTGGTCTGTTGGGAAGAGTCTGTTTCAGTTGCAGTGGTCTGCTGGGAAAAGTTTGCTTCTATTACAGTGGTCTGTTGGGAAGAGTCTGTTTCAGTTGCAGTGGTCTGCGGGGAAGAGTTTGCTTCTATTACAGTGGTCTGTTGGGAAGAGTCTGTTTCAGTTGCAGTGGTCTGCGGGGAAGAGTTTGCTTCTATTACAGTGGTCTGTTGGGATAAGTCTGTTTCAGTTGCAGTGGTCTGCGGGGAAGAGTTTGCTTCTATTACAGTGGTCTGTTGGGATAAGTCTGTTTCAGTTGCAGTGGTCTGCGGGGAAGAGTTTGCTTCTATTACAGTGGTCTGTTGGGATAAGTCTGTTTCAGTTGCAGTGGTCTGCTGGGAAGAGTTTGCTTCTATTACAGTGGTCTGTTGGGAAGAGTCTGTTTCAGTTGCAGTGGTCTGCTGGGAAGAGTTTGCTTCTATTACAGTGGTCTGTTGGAAAGAGTCTGTTTCAGTTGCAGTGGTCTGCGGGGAAGAGTTTTCTTCAGTTAACGTGGTCTGCTGTGTAGAGCTTGTTTCTATTAGAGTGGTCTGCAGGGAAGAGTTTGCTTCTATTATAGTAGGCTGCTGGAAAGCCTTTGCTTCCATTAAAGTGGGCTGCTGGGAAGAGTCTGCTTCTACAGGAGTGGACTGATGGGAGGAGTCTCTGTCTTGTGCAGTGGGTTGCTGTGTGGACTGCATCTGTTTTGCAGTGGGGTGCTGGGAGTTGTCTGTCTCTATTGGAAGTGTGTTCTGGGAAGAGTATGTCTCTGATTTAGGTGTCTGCTGGGACATGTCTGTGACTGTTGGAGTGGTCTGTTTTATCACTCCAGCAGTGACAGACACTTGCTCTGAAGAGTCTCTCTCAGATGGAGCAGGTTGCTGAGAAGTGTTTGTCCCTGGTGGAGCGGGATGCTGGCAAGAATCTGTGACTGTTGCAGGGGGTTTCTGGAGAGAGTCTGTTTCAGTCGTAGAGGGTTGCTGGGGAGAGTGGGCCTCTGTTGGAGTGGGATGCTGGAAGCAGTCTGTCTCTCTTGCAGCACGCTGCTGAAATGATTCAAGCTCAGCTGCAACAGATGTAACTGAGGAGACATTCTGTGTTGCACTGGGTTTCTGGGAAGAAACTGTGTCTGTGCATTTCAGGGCATTGTCTACCTCTGTTCCAGCAGGCTGTTGGGAAGAGTCTATCTCTTTTGAAGCAGCCTCCAGTAAAGAGTTTGTGATCGCTGCAGTGGGCTGCTCAGAAGAGTCTGTGATTGGAGCAGCATACTGCTGGGAATGGTCTGTTTCTGTTGCAGCATGCAGAATCTGTTGGGAAGAGTATACCTCTGCTACAATAGGCAGTTGTGCAGAATCTGCCTCTGTTGAAGTTGGTTGCTGGGAGGAATCTGTGTCAGTTACAGAACAGTTTTGAGAAGATTCTGTGACTTTTGAAGTGGACTGACTGGAATAGACAGGGGAGTGCTTAGAAGATTCTGTGGTTGGTGCAGTTACTGGATGGGAACTGTTTGTTCTTAATGCAGTGGAGTGCTGAGAAGACACTATGGCCGTGGCAGTTAGTGGATGGGAAGAGGTTGTGGTTAATGCAGTGGAGTGCTGAGAAGAGTCTTTGGCTGTTGCAGTGGGTTGCTGGGAAGAGTCTGTGATTGATGCAGTGGAGTGTTCAGAAGAGTCTGTCTCAGTAGCATTCAGATGTTGTGAAGAGGCTGCAACAGATGGATTTGGCTGTATGAAAGATTGTGTATCTGCTGTGGTAGGATCCAGAGAAAGTTCACTTTCTTTTGCAGTGTGTTGTAGGGCAAATTCTGAAGTGGATGACTCAATAGAGTCCATCTCAGCTGAGGTGGGTTGTTCAGAAGAGTTTTCCACAGTACAGCAGAGTCAGAAGCAGTGCATTGTTGAGAAGGTTTATTGCTGGTTCTCACTGCAGAGGTATCTGTCCCCATTGCATTTGTTGGTTTGGTGGTTTTACTTTGTGCCTCAGTGGAGTCAGTCCCAGCTTCAGCAGGAGATTGAAAAGAGTACTCCTCTGTCACTGGCTGTTGAGAAGATGTTTTAATTGTAGTGGAGGTTAGTGATAATTCACGCTTTTCTGCTGCTGGATGCTGTACAGAGTCAGTAGTTTTTGTTGTGATGGGGACATTTTGTGAAGTTTTCATTTCTGTAGAAATAGTGAGCTTAGTAGAGCCTTCACTCAATGCAGTAGGTTTTAGGGCAAGAGGGGGTTGGGAGGAGCCTGTTTTTAATGATATAGATTTTTGGAAAGGTTCATCTTCTATAATTACGAGCTGAGTTTGCTTTGAAATATGTTGTTCAGAGGGTTTTTTATTTATTTCAGTATCGTTTAGGCTTTGAGAGGAGCCTACATTTGTTGGAGCGAGGTCTTTGGCAGAACTAACTTCAGTTGTAGAAAGTGCTGGGAAAGGACTTGTAACTCTGTGGTCAGATTTTGAGGGTATGCAGTTATCTACAATTGCAAGGTTTGATTCTGAGCTAGAATCCAGAGATACATTATTTGAGCATGTGCTAGAAATGCAGAGTGAGCTCTGTGCAAGAGTTTGGGAGTCATTTGCAGATAGACAGTCCTTATTTGGGGTGGTGCTTATTGGTGACATTGGTTTTGTTTGTGGTAACTTTACAGGCAGACCACTCTCTTCCAGAACAGCATGACAGGGTTTTGTGTCTTTTTCAATGTGATATTGAGTGGGGGCGGAATGTGTTGAGGCAGTATTGAATGCAACAGAACTGACTTGATTTTGAGAGGAAGTGGTCTGATTTTTACCTGAAGACACCGTTTTGGTCTCTTCAACTGGTTTTAGAGATGAATCTGTGATTTCTTGGAAAAAATGTTTTGAGCCAGAGCAAGTTGAGCCAGACTCTTCTGCAAGTTTTTTCTTAAATCTAATTTTTTCAGCATCTGTGGCTCTCTGAAGGATGTCTTTACTTGATTCTTCACATTTGGGATCTTCATATGTCTCTTTGATTTCTGCTGCAACAGCCGTCGTTTTTGGACTTTTGAAAACAGCTTTTTTATCTGTGTCATTATTTGCAGGTTTCTCCGGTAGAGCAAATTTTTTGGTGGCTTTCACTGGATTGTTTTGAGAAGTCTTTGCTTCTGAAAGTTTGCGTTTGGCTGCCAACTCTTTGAAAAACCTTAGTCTACTGTCTGGGTCACTCATATCTATGAGAGATGATGATTTTTGCAATACATTAGATGGAGATTCCATTCTTTTGCTATTTCCTTCAGGGACTGTGGTTTGAGGCAGGTCTTTTTCTTCCTGAGCACCCTTTATTGGTTTCTTTTGAAGATTTTGGGGATTTTCCAAATTAGATTTTTCACTTGTTTTGCTTAGTTCATCCTCAGGTTCTGCAGACTCTGTGGCAGAGTTATCAAATGTGGCTGACTTAGTAAAACTGCTCCACTGAAATGGCTGAAATGGAGAACCAGTCCTCCTCTTATCCAAAATATGTGACACACGAGCTGACAGTTTTGAAGCTTCATTCCCATCTATTTCTCCTGCTGTATCTTTCATCTCTTCTTGTGTATTCAACTCCAAATTTGAACTGAATATCAATGAGTGTCTCAGTCTGGAACTCCTCTGAACAGGTCGGCTAGGTTTTCTCTTGAGGAACTCTTCACTAATCCGGTTAGTCTCTTTAGGTTCTCTATTCTGCATCTCCTCTGCTTTGTCACCCTCAGTGGTGCAAGAAGACTCTGAGGTTGATGTTGGTGTTGATTTGTTATTGATTTGTGATAAGTCTGTTAGATGGTTAAGTGAACTAACCCGAACAACAGAATCATTCGGTATCTGGACAGGCATGAGATTGTCTTTTGGTGAAGGTATCCTGTTTAACTCTCGATTTCCTGGTCTAATTTCAGGGCGTATAGGCCCACAAGGAACTTCCTGTGTAAAACATGGGACCTCATCACATGCACTTGATCCTTCAAGTTCAGCAAAATCCAATTCTCCTGCATCCTCACATGTACTAAGATATGAGCTAATCCTCCAGTCCCGCATGCCTTGCTTTTGACTCAGATCCTGTGGTTTGCGGTTTACGTTAACTAAACGTTTCTGTTCTGGCTGGTTCGGTTGTGTGGGGGAGGTCTGACATGTATAAGAATGTCCCATGCTATGTCTCTTAAGGCCAGACTGCACAGGTGGCAATAAATGTCTTGGAGCATGTCCTTCCTCCATAGCAGAATGAGACTGCAGGTATCTTTGAACATGGTCATAGCCTCCGGTTGGTTCAGCTTCATCTACCTCAGGAGGATAGCCAGAAACTGATAACGGATCAATGTGGTGGCCTTGTCCTCTAAACTTCCCATACATGTCATAACCAGTTTGTAATCCAGGTCTCTGGTAAATATGTGGCTCCCTTGCAAAGTGACCACCGTGGGACATTGCTTCCTCCATGTACTGATTTCCTCTTATTGGATGGTTTTGAGGGGACATATATTCAAATTCAGGGAGATTTCCGTAGCTATGCCTTTTGTATTCAACCATTTCTGTTGGTCCTCTCATTGGCCTCCCATGCTCTATGAATTGATGATCTCCTCTATATTGTTGAGTAGCATGCATATTAATGAGCCTCGGAACAGGGGGATTTGCTTCTGGTGCACTGTGCATGGATTCACTCCTATAGGGCAACATTTTGTGACCCACATTCGTGTGAACAGCTGCAGTACGTTCAGGCCAGTCCATGTTTACAGTTGGATATTGTCTGTTAAACATGACGGTCTTCTCTGTGTTGTAGTAGTTTTCAGGATCACTACTGTAGTTTGGCATATTGGCCATAACATTTTCAACAACCAGTGGCTCTGAATGGGCAAACAGAATCCGAAACTCTTCATCAAAGGTGGACACAAGCTGTCCCAGAAATAGATGAGCTAGACAGCGATGTATCTTCTCAAAAGACCACATGAAGCTGCAACACAAAGTGAAAAAATCAATTAGCCAACACATTTTTTATTAAAAGAGACTGGAAAAACAGAACACACAACATTTAAAATATAGATTTTTTTAAGGTTATGTCATAATGTAAAATGCAATCACCTATAGTTGCCACTTAAAACAGCTCTGCAGTCTACAAGTATGAAACGATCCATCATTTGACCTTTGAATGTCTTTCCTGTGCGGCAGAAATAGGTACTACCAGAGACGGTTCTAACCCGCATATACTGCAAGAAAAAAATATATTACTGCATTTTTACTGATTTGTCTTTTAAAGGTGCACCATCTATTAATAAACAATGACAACTGAGTCTTTATTACTCTTACATGCAGTGTTAATACAAAATACTGTATCAGTCATGATATTTCTGTTCCATTTTTAAGGAACGTAAAAGCCAATCAATTTTAAAGGGGTTGTTTACCCAAAAATCTAAATTTACTCAATATTTACTCATCTTCAATTGGTTCCAAACCTTTTATTGTTTTTTTTCCCTGCTGAACCTAAAAGAAGATAATTTGAAGAAAGCTGGAATCCTGTAACCATTGATTTCCACAGTAGGAAAAACAAACACTGTGTAAGTCAATGTTTACCTGGTTCAAGCGTTCTTCAGAATATATATTTTTTTATTGTTCAACAGAACAAAGAAACTCAAACGGGTTTGTGACAAATGAAGGGTGCATAAATAATGACAGAATTTTCAGTTTTGGGTGATCTTTCCCTTTAATTAATATGCTAACAAAACCCTCTTTATAACAAAGTTTGCGCTAAACCTCACTTTTAAAAAAGCACTTACTTTTATCTCATCCAGATTAACCCTACAGTTGTTCAACATTGCAACAAAATGGTGAGCATTTAGTTCATCAAGAACAACATAAACAGCCACACCACGTGCTGCTGCACCAAGGATATCAGCAAAGATGTCGACATCTGTAAACATGTCCATTACCACAGCAATAACCTAGAACAAAAAATACAAATATATTACAAAAAAACAAGCAATTATGTTGCAATGATGTTCGAATGAGTTTCAGTTTTTTTTATAGCTTTAGAACTTTTCCCACTAGTATGTAGTTTTATTACAATACAAAATATTTTTCACAATGTTTTTTCCTACAGCCATTTTACAGGCATATCTATAAGTATGCAACAGAATTTGATTACTACATGTGCTTATGAAGCGTCACTATATAATGTCTGCAGCAGGATAACAAACAAAGAAAAATGACAAAAAAGCGAATATCAGATGAAGATAGGTGCAGGGCAAGCAACACTGTCTACGTTTATGTTTACTTAAACTGGGCCATCACTGTTGACAATGTGGTAACCAGTCTGTTTTACACTAGGCAAAAGTTCAGACATAAAAGGCTCCCAAAAGCAAATGAAACCAATCTGAAACTCAAACGGCCACAACTGTAAAAAAAACACATCGGAGAGAAAACAAGTCTGCAGGATATGGATGATACTTTTACAGTACAAAGGAATACTTATGACAACATTAAAGGAATAGTTCACCCCCCCCCCCCCCCCCCCCCAAAAAAAAAGAAAGAAAATGTGCTATTTACTCACCCTCAAGTGGTTATAAACCTTTATGAGTTTCTTTCTTCGAATACTAAAGATGATATTTTGAAGAAAGCTGAAAACCGTTGACATCCATAGTAGGAAAATCAAATACTATGAAAGTTAATGGTTACAGGTTTTCAGGTTTCTTCTTGCTCAGGTTTTGAACAAATGGAAGATAGGTAAATTTCATTTTTGGGTGAACTATCTCTTTAAGATGGCATTGAAGTACAGATACTCGCAAGTTAGAGATTCCTTTAATAAAAAATGAAAAATAAATATAAGGATGATTATAATTTAATCACAGTATTTTCGGATGCATACATAGAAGAATAAAACAAAAAAAATGGTCTCTAAATTATATGAATGCATACAAATCATATATTAAATTACATAAAACAAAAATGGGAGACAAAGTCAGACCAAAAAATAACAGAGGAAGACTGGACAGATATGTGTGTCACACATGCAAAAACCACAAACTCAGGAGCTTGGAGAGAGTTTGGATGGAAAAATCTGATGAGGTTCTTTATAACACCTAAACTGTCTGCATTGCATACAGGTGTTGGAAGTTTGGGCTCTTGTTGGAGACAATGTGGAACCTCAATGGCTAACTATTTTCACAATAATACAGCCCAAAAATACAGCTCTTCTGGTATGAAATAGCAACTGAAATAAAAAAAAGATAACTGGAGAAGAATTGGACTACTCATTTATTACATTACACCTTGGGAAAATACCAACATTTGTTACAATTGACAAATACTTAATTCAAATATTTTTGGCAAGTAGCAGAAACGCCATAACTCGAAAATGGTTTCAGGTTGATCCTCCAACAAGGGATCAATTGATAGGAATTGTAAAGGAAATACAATGCATGGAGAGACTGACTTTTAACCTAAGACTTGATTCAAAAAAGTGCTACAAGTATTGGCAAAAATGAACTATGTCACTGTGATAATGTGCTTCAAATGTATTGTGACTTGATTTTGTAACCCTTATGACAACCGCTTTGTTCTTCACTGTAAAAAATGCAGGGTTCCACACAATTCATTCATGTTGTCCTTACACTTAACACTTTTAACAAATTTATGTGGATTGAAGATAAGAAAATTAAGTTGCCCTAATGAAATCTCAAAAATTGTGTTGTTTCAGCTCATTTTAATCAAGTAGTTTGAACGAGTAAAAAAAAAAATTTTTTTGAGTGTTTATTTTTTCTAAAAAAAAAAAAAAGATGGCATTGAAGCCATTTTATGTCTTAACTAATCATACACTTTTATTTTGATATTATATTAACCTTGGGCGATTAGTAAGAAAAATCTTATACTGTTTGCAATTGAATTAACTCTTAGTTAAATAAAAGAAGATTAATAGTGTGTCCTAAAGAGTGCATAATAGCTGTCATTGTGTCAAGTTTAGAATGAAAGACCAGCTGTAAAACTAGTGTTACCAGTTTGACTTTTTGTACTAACCTTTTTAGTAAGCAGTACTTGTGAAAACAGTACAAAGCTATTTAAAACAACAAAGTGACAAAGGAAAACTGTTTATATTCAATGCCTTTTTTGATGCATTAATAAAAAATTACTTAGTGCACTTGAACTCACTTGTTGTGCATTCTTGATCATTCTACGCACTTGCTCCTTGATACTGGGCATCTCAGGGTCGGATGGGTTCACCAATGTTGTGACCTCAGTAGGTCCAACAAATCTGAATTGTTGTGGCCAACCTAAATCCAAACTCGGAGCATCGTGGTCTGAATGTACCGGCCAATAAGTGTCAGAAGAGCCATCGGCATCTTCAGCCATGTATCTCCTCTCTGGCTGGGCAGTCTGATTAGGAGCCCGTGTAGTGCATTTGATGTACTCAATCTCTGTTTGGGACAAGAAATCAACCACGTTTGCTTCCTGAAGAAACCCATAGTAGCCTTCTAGGTCAGCGTCAACCAAGGCATCAATGGCCATGCGATATTCCTCACGGTAATGAGGGGGCAGGTAGTTTGGGTCCAGGGGATTGTCCCCGCCAGAGGAACACTGGGAACGATGGGCCATGTTTACACCTAAATCAAGAGAGAAGAGTGAATTTGATCAATAAAAGTCAAAAAAGGTCATGCACGTTGTTTCCACATGAGGGCAACAATTGTGTTTTTCCCTCCAAGTACAGAATATGAAAAGCAAACGTGCATAAAGTACATTAGACTAAAGAATATTAAACAAAAAATAATATATAAAACCAAAAATACTCTAGATATGACTAAAATCTGATATCATTTTAGAGATTACCTTTCAAATGAACATAAATATGTACAGTAAGAGGCCTTTAAACTTTATTAAGCCTTTACACTTTTTTGAGTTTTGTTTTTTGTCATTACTAGGAATGGTTGACTAACTTTACCTATGCAAATTACCAATATTATTCAGACATTGATGTATAAAACCAAAAATACTCTAGATATAATTAAAATCTGATATAATTTTAGAGATTACCTTTCAAATGAACATAAATATGTAGAGTAAGAGGCCTTTAAACTTTATTAAGCCTTTACTTTTTTCTTGAGTTTAAATTTTGTCATCAATAAGAATGGTTGACACTAACTTTACCTATGAAAATTGCCAATATTATTCAGACATTGATGTGTAAAACCATAAATTCTCTAGATATAATTAAAATCTGATATAATTTTAGAGATTACCTTTCAAATGAACATAAATATGTACAGTAAGAGGCCTTTAACTTTATTAAGCCTTTACACTTTTCTTGAGTTTGGTTTTTCTTACTTAAATCACAAAGAATGGTTGACACTAACTTTACTTATGAAAATTGCCAAAAACAACAAGGAATTGAACAGATTCATACTTTAAAACTTTTTAACTGATAGCAAGGCAAGTCATAATATCATGCTATAAAACCCATCAACAAAATTCGTCCTCTCTACCTTTAAAAATAATTAGGAAATACCATATCTCATAAATAAAGTAAATAACAAATTAGATCTATAGAAATGACATTGATTTCACCTATTAAAATGAATTTGTAACGAATCAACCTTTTTTTATTTCTTATGATGATTAATATTTATTTCAAGTAGAAATAAACAATGGTCATATATTAGTTTGTCCTTGTAACATAATTAATGTCTGAAGGGGTTAAATACAAAATGGATACTAAAACAAAAAAATTAAAAGAACACGACGTCCATTTGTAAAAATGAACTAAAAACTTGTAACGTCAAGTAAACTAAGGGTCTATGGACTTTCTGAATTGTATTTTATATCAAATATCAGTGCTAAACATTGCAAATAACATCTCTTACAGTAGCTACGTTATCAGTTTTTCATTCAAAATCAGAATTTGATCGAGTAAAGATCTCACATCTGTCTCACAACCTCAGGGTGTGTCGCAGAGAGCCCACCATTTAGGGACTGCATATTTCTCTTGTATTCGTGTGTTAACAAATCACTTCTGTAAAATTAATCACAGACATGTTTCGCTTCCCCTGAGAATCGACGCTGCCAGTAACAGTACATACAAACGGAACGCGAGTCGCTATAAGGGCTTAAAAAGTATCGCAAACTTACTGCCAAGCAAACCAAGTACAGATTATTAAATATAACGATGTTTCCTGATATGAATTAAAAGTCGACTTACCAATCTAAAGTGCAGTTTGATTCCCTGTGTAAAATCCCTTCATCGATGTAACAGCGTCATGACGAACGACAGACGCTTTAACTTTCGCTCCAGTTGAAGAAAACACACACTCATCTCTCTTTCTCTCTCTCACACACACAGACAGCCGCACACACACACACATACACACACACACACACACACACACACACATGCAAAACCTGTTTGTGTTCGCGCGCAATCTAGTTATCTAGTCTATAGTTATCTTCTCAAAATGAGCGTCGTCCCATAAATAGTCCATTTTACTTGCATGAGTTCCTGAGTGAAGTTGTTAGTTCCATAGAAGTATTAGATTTTATGTAAAGTTAATAATTCTCAATCCTAGTCAATCTTTAACTCTGAACACATGGACCTGATGATAACAAAGAGTTGATCGGGAACTCAATTGCATGTGTTTTGGCTAAATAGGCTATACAGTCGGTCACTGGGAAAATGACAACTCCTTAGAAAAAACAGCCATTTGATTCATTTAATGCTTTTAGGCTAATTTAAAGACCATTTTGAGGGATGTAAACAAAACTACGGTCCCAATGTATTTCCTGTGTTAATTTCTATAGTTTCCGTGAATCCATAAAGAGCCACATATTGATAAATAATGCTATGATAGCTGTTTTAACATTAGGTTATGATTGAATTGCCTTTTGTTACAGTTATGAAATAGTTTGGTAATGAGGAAATGTTCATGACATCACCACATTGAAATATACATGTTTCAGTTTATTAACAGTGAGCAATTGGGGATTGTACTTTAGCTGGACCCTATAATGTAACACAATGAACTTGCTAGAATTACAATCTGTATATTTTATGTAAATGCAAAACCAGTCAACGATTTCTCATGTAGTAAAATACATTTTCTTGTTTGTTTGTGCAATTCATGAGCAGATAAATGTCGTCATATGAGCCTGTGAACTTGTTTGGCTGGAACAAAGTAACTTCTAACAACAAGGGTTAGGGAAAAGTAGACAAAACATGCAAACGTGACATTTCTTAACTTAAAGGAATGAGCTACACTCACTCAAAAAGATGATATCCCTGCACACAAAAAACAACAATCTCTCTAAAATGTACATATTCTACTTAAAAAAAACAACTAAATGCAATGCATAACTCAACATAAATAATTGACAACTCCCCCTCAGCAAAAACAGCCATTTAATTCATTTAATGCTTTTAATTTAACACAATTATTGCTTTAAAAGCAAACAATGCTATACATGTTTCAGTTTATTAATAGTGAGTATGGGAATTGTACTTTAGCTGGACCATATAATGTAACACAATGAACTGTAAATCTGTAGATTTTATGTGAATGCAAAACTAGTCAATGATTTCTCATGTTGTAAAGGACATTTTCATGTTTGTTTGTGCAATCCATAAGCAGATAAACGTCGTCATATGAGCCTGTGAACTTGTTTGCTTGGAACAAAGTAACTTCTAAGAACATAGGTTGGTGAAAAAGTAGACAAAACACTCGAACGTGACATTTTTTTAACTTAAAAGAATGAGCTACACACACTCAAAACGATGATATCCCTGCAAAAAAGTCATAGTCTGTAAAATTGACATATTTTACTTTAAAACAATGAAATGCAATGCAAAATTCAAAATAAATTCTTACTTACAATCATTATGTTTTCAGTGTTTTGAGGGATATTAAGCGGTTTTCAATGACATTTGTGATATTAAGTAAACCTATTAATGGATGACCATGAAAGCCGTATTTTTTATTTTACTGTTTAACTTCCATGTGCAAGCAAGTGTATAATAAAATACAAACTGTGCATCTAGTTTTACGGACACCTACAGTACAAATGTCTATTTTACAAGAAACATGTTTTGTGAACTCTTATGCTGTCTGTCAGTGCTCTAGATTTGCCAGTTTCAAACCGCTGAATGAATATTTTTTTGGTGCAAACATGCATTCACAATGGTACGGACCATTACAGGGGTGGCCAAATGTATTTTTAAGTTATCTTTTATTTTAATTATTAATATAATTGAAGATACAGATCAGAGGACACTATTTCTTAACTATTAAAGGGCAGACCCCCCACCCCCCATACATCTTGTTTTGATGTCCTTCAGGGGGATCAAGCGTTAATTAGGGGGATCTGACCCCCTCAAACCACTCTGTAATTCGCACCCTGATTATAATTTCTTATACTGACTAAGTTGCAGTTATTCTTTTAAGTACTTGTGTTCAAATGTTTTGTATATAAAGTGCATGTAACTAACTTAACAACTCGATAATCAGCGGTCATTATTATTTTGTCTTTTACATAAAAAAGTGACTCAAGTTAAAAGTGACCTAGGGAATGCAGATGATGACAGAATTTTCTCATTGATCTCACAGCAATTGTAACTTTTTGAATTAGTGGCTAAATTGTATAAACCTTTGCAATGTCATTCTTACATTTTACAAATTGTTTAACCTGAAACCTGTGTTAATAGGTGGGGTTTGGGGGTACGCCTACTTTATAAACTCAAGTTTTCATTCAAATTAAATCATATGAATTCGTATGAATTAGTCACTTTTTTTGCCAATACATAAAATATTTCGGTATTTGTGTGAGATCAGGCTGGAAATTTCAGTTTAAAGGAACAATCCACTTAAAAAAAAAAGATAAAAGAGAGTTATTATGACATTACGCACCACCTGAATAACCAGCCTGATCTCAAAAGGAAACGTAACTATTTTACGTTTTGTCAGATTAGTGGCTAATTCATACGAATTCATACGAGTTCAGTTGTACAAAAATGTACGATTTTAAAAAGGAGGAGTGGCACCCAACCCCACACCTAAACCAACCATCATTAGGGGATGAGCAAATTGTACTAAATTATACTATAAGAACATACAAATTCATACAAATTAGCTACTAAATCAAAAAGTTACAAATTGCCGTGAGATTGTGTTGGAATAACCGTGCCTTGCAGACATTAGACAGCTATGAGAAATGATTCAGAACATATTTACTTTGGTGCAGATTCTGAACTGTCTCTATTAAAAACCAAAATACACAGAATTTAGCAAATGTTCAGGTGCTGCATAATATTATTGTACCTTGACTCTAGAGGAGTATTATTACACTGGAATGAGAGTGTTCTTCCTAGCAATACCGGCCTAGAAATAGCAACCTTTAATTTTCCATCAGTCTTTGTACACAATGTAACTACAGAACAGTCACGATTTCTATATGAAAATCCAATTCAATTCAATTCATCTTTATTTCTATAGCGCTTTTACAATGTAGATTGTGTCAAAGCAGCTTCACATAGAAGATTATAGTGAATTGAAACAGTGTAGTTCAGTTTTTAGAGTTTAAGTTCAGTTCAGTTTAGATTAGTTCAGTTCAGTTCAATGTGTTTTAATATTCACTAATGGGAGTCCAAACACGGAAGAGTAATCCATCGATGCGCAGCTCTACAAGTCCTGAAC
Source organism: Danio kyathit (assembly GCA_903798195.1). Lineage (NCBI taxonomy): Eukaryota > Metazoa > Chordata > Actinopteri > Cypriniformes > Danionidae > Danio > Danio kyathit. Next base: position 49,654,468 of record LR812531.1, read on the forward strand.
TATGCAAGCCAGTGGTGACAGCTGCGAGGAAAAAAAACTTCACCAATGGGCGAAAGTGAAGGGGGGAAAAAAAAACCTCGGGAGCTACCTGGCTCAGTTGGGCACGACCATTTCTCATATGGCAAAATGTCTTGTGGAGAGCTGCAGTCTAGGTGCCGGAAGCTGGAGAACGCAGGACATCAGCCAAGACTCGGCGGTTCCTGGAGTCTCACAGGAATCAGTCTCAGGCTCTCTACTCCTCCATAACCACAGCAGCTGCTACAGCCTGGTCTGTGAATGTGGAAACCTTGGGATCATCTCTTCACATGTCTTGGATCACTTCAGTGGCCCTGCATAATCTCTGGGGGCGAGAGTGTGTCTGAGCCTCAGACATGATCAGGAAGGCTATTCCAGAGTTTAGGAGCCATAAATGAGAAGGCTTGACCTCCTTTACTCGACTTTGCTATTCTAGGTACTACCAGAAGCCCTGAGTTTTGAGATTTTAAAGAGCGGGTTGGATTGTAGCGAGACAGGAGGTTGGTTAGATTGTTGAGCTAGATTATTTAAAGCTTTATAGTTAAGAAGTAATATTTTAAAATCAATATGGAACTTAACAGGCAGCCAGTCTAAGGAGGATACAATCGGGGTGATATGATCATGTTTTCTCATGATCAAAACCCTTTGGTAATTTTAAGCGAGATGCTAATTTTCTAATCTAATTCAATGATTTATGCTAAGCTATATGCTAAAAATGCTCCCACTACACCCGGAGATCGGCTGAATGGATTAAAAAACGCTAAAACTCAACTGTTTAACTCTAGGGGAGTTGTAAACGAGCATATTTCCCTCCATTTAAAGGAAGTGATCTGTGAAAGGCATGAATCTGTTGGTCAGACCAAATTTAGACACATGAATGCACAACAACTTCCACCTAATTTAACAACAAAAACTTTAAAACCTTTAGCCCAAGTGCACAACACATCACACAAGTACTTTAGGAAGTTGCACTCAAAATCTGTAAGGGGAACGTATGCTGAACGAGTGTGACGCCTGAGCTTCTTTGACATATACATCCGAAAGTACAATAGCCTGAAATAACACAATGCTATTGTTATCATATTGTTTGCAGGGTGTGACCACTATGTACATGCCAGCGTCGCCGAGGGCAGCACAGATGACACCTGAAATCACATGTGGAAATCACTGGGTGTTTCTACACCTGAAGGTCTGCACTGTGGTTTTCTATCTGGAAGTGATTAACCTTAGTCACAGAAGTACTAACAGTTCCACTCCCTGAAGCAGAACTACTTTTTGCAAACCTCATTGTCAAAACTTGATATAATAGCTATATTTCTGACAGCTCATCAAACTTTTATCAGGCTATGATTTACGGTCTGCGCCTCAAGCTTATATTTATCAAACAGTATGCGTTATTGATCCAGTATTTGCAGCACAGTCTTGTGTTCTCCGATGCCGTTGCATATAAATTCAAGCTTCCTTTCCAAGGAAAAAAGGAAACTTGGCGGCGAAAGGGCTACAGGATATGATGTCATTTCTCAAGTGCATGCCTGAACAATCCTGCATTGTTTCAACAGACACCGCCTAAAGCACATATTGCCAGCAGTGTCGAGGGTGAAGATGTATGCGTGACCTCATACCTAAAAACATTCCAAGTGCAGGAGCCACGTTTTCACAGATATCTCTTCACAGCTAATCCGTATGTGTTTATACCTGTTATGAGTCTTTAATGTGTTATGAAATGTCCTGACAAGTGGTTTTCTTTTTGTGCTGATAAATGAAAAGCACATCTCAAATGCATCATCCCTTTTATTATTAAATAATAGCCATTAGTTGAGTCACAATTGATGCTACTTGCTGTTGCAAGTCTGAAAAAAGGGGTATTTGAGGGAAGGGCATTTTTATCTCGGGGATAAGAAGACATTTTAGACAATCAACATAAAGCTACAAATCATTAAGCTGTTTGTTTTACTAGGGCCCAGATTAGGGCTGTACGATATTGGAAAAATCTGATACTGCGATATTTTGTTTTGCTGTGATATATATTGCGATATGAATACAATTTCACCAGTTGGCTTGAATAGCTCTAAGGTTTTCCAGAGAATCAAACAGTATTCAGATACAGAAATTTAATAATGTAATGTAAAATAACACAGAATAGTCTTCATTGTATTAGTAAATCAGTCAAATTTCTCTTTATTAAAGTTACAAATGCTTTACACTTTCTTGAAATGCCTTTAAAACACATGCAAATGATAAAGTTGCCATCTGTTATGCTTATTAGTTGCAATGACTCCACAAATCTCATGTATTCTCAATTGTTGATTGATTATAATCCCAACTTAACATTGCATATCCTGCGATGTGACTATTGCGGACACACACATTACGATATCGATGCTGACATGATATATTGTGCAGCTCTAGCCCAGATTATTTTAGAATGGCTCATAAAAGCAAAATTTTTATATTAATCTAAAATATTATATTTAATTTGCATATATGAACTTACAGTTGTGAAATTTGTTATTGTATCAAATCTGTCTGCTTGTAGATCTACATCTTCAAATGCATCTACAACACATGCTGCAACCCTTCGCACTCAAATAATATGAAAATAAAGTTTTGGTCAGCAGCCAGATCCATGCAAATAAGAGCACTCCAGCAGAATCCAGTTGAATGTTATTTGCATGCATTGAAAAAATGGCGGGAGTGTTGTAGTAGCACAAATACTAATGAAACTATATCTCCATTTAGGACTAAAATCATCAAATTATTGAAGTTTGTTTAAGTGTGGGCATGTTTTTTTCACATTTAATACTATGTATTTTTTATTATTTTGGAAATGCAAAAGCCTTTATCTATTTAAAGTTTGTGAAAACTACTTGATTTTAAATGGAAATATTTAACATCTTTTAATGTCTTCTCTCATGTTACTGAAAGACAACAATTTCAATAGTGGCAAACTTCCTGGTAATGTTGTAAAAAAGTAAACATTTTACAATTAAAACCTTTTTTTTATAAATTAAAAAAAAATGCTGCGTTTATATAAATACTGTATATATATATATACACACACACACAAAAAAAAAATTCATTCATTCATTTTCTCTTCGGCTTAGTCCCTTTATTAATCCGGGGTTGCCACAGCGGAATGAACCGCCAACTTATCCAGCACATGTTTTATGCAGCGGATGCCCTTCCAGCTGCATCCCATCTCTGGGAAACATCCATACACACTCACTCACTCACTACGGACGATTTAGCCTACCCAATTCACCTGTACCGCATGTCTTTGGACTGTGGGGGAAACCCACGCGAACGCAGGGAGAACATGCAAACTCCACACAGAAACGCCAACTGACTCAGCCGAGGCTCGAATTATCGACCTTCTTTCTGTGAGACAGCAACACCTACTGCGCCACCGAGTCGCTTATATATATCTATATACTGTATATATATTTATATATATATATTTATATATACAGTATATATATTTTTTTCAACACATTTCTAAACATAATAGTTTTAATAACTCATCTCTAATAATTTATTTTATCTTTGCCATGAAAATGGCAGGAAATAATATTTGACTAGATATTTTTCAAGACACTTCTATACAGCTTAAATTGACATTGAAAGGCTTAACTAGGTTAATTAGGTTAACTAGGCAGGTTAGGGCAATTAGGCAAGTTATTGTATAATGATGGTTTGTTCTGTAGACTATCAAAAAACAAATTAGCTTAAAGGGGCTAATAATTTTGACCTTATAATGGCTTTTAAAAAATTAAAAACTGCTTTTATTCTAGTTGAAATAAAACAAATAAGACTTTCTCCAGAAGAAAAAATATTATCAAACATACTGTGAAAATTTCCTTGCTCTGTTAAACATCATTTGGGAAATATTTAAAAAAGAAAAAAATTCAAAGGGGCTAATAATTTTGACTTTAACTGTGTGTGTGTGTGTGTGTGTGTGTGTGTGTGTGTGTGTGTGTGTGTGTGTGTGTGTGTATATATATATATATATATATATATATATATATATATATATATATATATATATATATATATATATACACACACACACACACACACACACACACACACACACACACACACACACACACACACACACACACACACACAACAGATCTGTCAGGTTCTTGAATCTGAATGGCTGATAGCCATGCGATATTCTGCAAGTAACAGCACTCGTCCAGCCTCTTAACCCTTCACCCTTGTGTATTACTCCCCCCACATACAGCTACAAGCAGAGGACACTCTACTACAGTTTGACAATTATTGCAGCTGTTGGACAACATAATGTACTTTTGAGGCTTTTTAAAATGAGAATGTAGTTGTTTAGATTGCAACTATGCAGTTTATTTATAAGGATAGCGCCAATTTTAAATATTTATCATTTCTGAGAGACAGAGCGTCGGATTTTTCTGTTTTTTTATTGTTAATAAATTTGAAACAATTTCAAAAAAATTTTTTTCACATTGTCATTATAGGGTATTGTGTGTAGAATTTTGAGGAAATAAATGAATTAAATCCATTTTAGAATAAGGCTGTAACATAAAAAAATGTGGAAAAAGTGAAGTGCTATGAATACCTTCCGGATGCACTGTATATATGTATATATACACATTCACGCTGAAAAAAAATTACATTTGCTGTTTGTTCAAAGTACTTATTTAAAATAGGCTGAAACAACACATTTCTTGAGATTTTTTTCGGACAACTTAATTGTTTTATGTTCAATCCATAAATTTGTAAAAACTAATAAGATCATTTAATTCCTTCATGTAGTCCCAACACTAATCGATTTTCTGAAACCAATTGTGTGGATTGTATTTTACAGAGTATATTGTAAACAAAAACTAAATTCGAGCAAAAAGATAAAGGTGAATTAAAAATATTAATTAAATAATTATTTAAAAACTACATTATTCGTTCATTCATTCATTTTCTTTTCGGCTTAGTTCCTTTATTAATCTGAGGTCGCCACAGCGGAGTGAACCGCCAACTTATTCAGCATATGTTTTATGCAGCGGATGCCCTTCCAGCTGCAACCCATCACTGGGAAACATCCATACACACTCATTCACACTCATACACTACAAACAATTTTAGCCTACCCAATTCACCTGTACCGCATGTCTTGTGGGGGAAAACGGAGCACCCGGAGGAAACTCACGCCAAAACGAGGAGAACATGCAAACTCCACACAGAAATGCCAACTGACCCAGCCGAGGCTTGAACCAGCGATCTTCTTGCTGTGAGGCGAACGTGCTACCTACTGCGCCACCATGCAGCCACTACATTATTCAGTGGCATTGTGTGGGTTGTTACCTCACCATCACTCTTACAAATGAGAAATGAACTAAATTAGCATCACATCCACTCTCTTGAGGTAGAAATACTGCAAGAAATTACACAGGATTCATAGGACAGCAATACATGTTCACATTTGGTTTATAATTGCATTTCTGATCTTGTTAATGGATGTGAATTGTATCAACAGTCTGTTGTATCTTATACAGTTACTGTATAATGAACATCCTTATAAGATTTTGCAAAACAAAACAACAAATTATGGTTACTGACAAGAAGGGGAGAGTTGTAACTTTCCAAAACACTCTGACATCACAAAGATTGCACAAAGTAAGACGGTGTATTTGCCACAATCACCATAGTGATCAACACATACACCATTGTGTCGTGTTCTTGAAGTTGCTAGGCTACAGTTTGTGTTTTGGTTCAATATTTCCAATTTGTCTGCACTTACAAGAAAGTTCATTTTGAATTAAAGTGGGTAAAATAGCATGAATAGTGAGGTAGGGAGTAACAACAGCACTTTATACACTTACTATTAATTTACTGAGTTGGGTTTTTAAAGTACTTCAGTTATACACTCTCTTATTCACTTTTACCTGAACTTGAGTTCTTGCTTGCGGGCAGATCTTTCAAGAGTTTCTGAAGAACAGTCACTGAGTGCTTCAGGCTTCAGTGCACAACCTGCTGCTTTTCTCAATTTACCAGCCCTCTCCATTTTTAAAGCATGTGTGTCTTCTCCACAGCTTCTTCACATGGGGGACTGATGGGATGATAAGCAGATGACAGTTCAGATGAGTGATCAGATTAAATCTAAAATGATTCATTAAGAAATGTTGTTTTCTCACAATGTTAAAGGAAACACTCAAAACCCAGATGCAAGTGTAACAGCAGGTTCTGACTAGCCAAGAGTGACAAGATTTGTGCCAAGTTTGAAATGAAAAAACTGTGAATATCATTGAAGATACTTTCCCCCCGTTTTCTTCCTTTAACTCATCTCTTTATTTTCCAAGTACAGTACATGTGTATGCATGTGAGGGAATAAAACAAACACTGTGCCACACCTGACTATGATTTTACCAGCCAACAAATTTTGTAATTGGTTTATTATATTATTATTATACAGGTAAAACTATTGCATTTATTTTTAATGCTAATATGATATATTGGTGGTGACTTTGCTTTACTTTCAAATGTTAAACCAGGCCCGGATTGGCTAATCAGGAGGACCGGTAGAATTCCCGGTGGGCCGGTCCGTTTTTTGGCCGCGAGGGCCGGTGTCCCTAGCTGCTTGCACTCTCAGCAGTTGCACTTTTTTCATTTATTTGACCATAGCCTCACTCTTTTTATTCATTATTTTGCCGCAGCTCCGCTCTTTTTATTTATTTTCTCGCAGCCCCATGAGCAAAATGCAGCCTACAAGTTAATGATGATAAAGGATATAAAGGATAATGATAAAGGACTTGAAGTCAGTACTTGCAGAGAAATTGAGATTGTTTTTGCAGATCACTTACTGTGAACTGAGAAGCTCAGAAACTGGACACTGTCATCATGAGCTGCTTGTGTAAAAAACACATTGCTGTGCATCAGATTGCATATTTAAATAATTATAATGAAATCAGCTAACTATGCTAAACAATATCACTGACTTAAAGTGTTCGAAGAAATAAAAAAAATAAAAAGTACTCTCTAGCACAGATTTCTACTTTTATTTAGCTTTTACAGTATGTTCATTTGTGTTCAAGTTTGTCATTCTAGAAACAAAGATAATATGGCACACTCATGTTTTTGTATATTTCCTTTTTTACCTCTGTACAGTGTATTAACAATATTTAGCTATTCAAAATAGTACTGTGTGAAGGGCTAAGCCTTTTGCTATCCTTCAATGCAATGACAGTGACAAATCACCACAAAATGCACACACACATGCTGTATACCAACCTCACAAGACATGTCTTTATCAGGTTTCTTCATCAGGTCAGACCTACAAAAGTGTGAAAGCAGAAAGAAACACAGACTGACAGATGAGAAAGGCTTCACAGAACACACCTCATCAAATAATGTTACACGGTATTCCCCTTCTCAAGTTTTATGCCTTCATCAGTCTTCATACTGTGCGTGTAAACAAATCTAGGTTGCTTGAAGCACCGGTTATAGAAATAGGTTTGTGCGATTAGTATTAACAAGTGAGTACTACTTAAAATGAACTGGCTGAAACTTAACTAAAAAGGGCAATATGTACCGTAAAACAAGAGAGTGAAATTAAACAAATAATTGACCCAAAATGAATTGTGTGCTACAACTATAGGGGGGTCACACACCTCAGCCTCCCTGGGAAAGTCTATGCCAGGGTATTGGAGAGGAGGATTTGGTCGATGGTTGATCCTAGGATTCAGAAGGAACAATGCCGTTTTCGTCCAGGCCGTGGTACAGTGTACGAGCTCTATACCCTCACCAGGGTGCTCAAGGGTTCATGGGAGTATGCCCAACCAGTCCACATGTGTTTTGTGGACTCGGAGAAGGATTCGACCGTGTCCCTTGTGGCATTCTGTGGAAGGTGCTCTGGGAGTATGGGGTCACAGGCGCTCTGTTAAGGGCTGTCTCGTCCCTGTATGAACAGAGTAGGAGTTTGGTTCGCACTGCTGGCAATAAGTCAAGCGTGTTTCCAGTGCATGTTGGACTCCGGCAGGGCTGCCCTTTGTCCCCAATACTGTTCATAAATTTTATAGACAGAATTTCAAATCGCAGCCTTGGGCTGGAGGGGGCCCGGTTCGGGGTCTACAGGATCTCATCTCTGTTATTCGCAGATGATGTTGTTCTGTTGGCTTTTTAATCACAGCATGCACTGGGGCGGTTTGCTGCCGAGTGTGATGCGGCTGGGATGAGAATCAGCGCCTCCATGTCTGAGGCCACGGTGCTCCACCGGAAAAAGGTGGTTTGCTATCTCCGGTTGGAGGAAAGTCCTTACCCCTAGGTGGAGGATTTTAAGTATCTTGGGGTTTTGTTCACGAGTGAGGGAAGGATGGAACGTGAGATTGACAGGAAGATTGGTGCAGCGGCAGCAGTAATGCGGTCAATGTACCGGTCATTTGTGGTAAAGAAGGAGCTGAGCCGAAAGGCAAAGCTCTGGATTTACTGGTCAATCTATGTTTCTACTCTCACCTATGGTCATGAGCTTTGGGCCATGACCAAAAGGACAAGATCTCGGATAGTAAATGATAACAGAATTTTCAGTTTTAGGTAAACAATCTCAAAGTAAAAAATGAAAGAAATTAATTTGACTTAAAATATCTGATTTTCACTGTATCTAATAGCAACAAGTTATGAGGGATTATGTTCAAGTATTTTGGGAATATCACAAAATGCAAGTGTATTGGCGGGAGGTTAAAAGGGAGATCAGTAAAGTTTTAGGATATGATATACCAATGCACCCAGAATTTGTTTCCTTGATGGCTTCCCCCCGATCAGTTAAACATTTTAAGTACATGTTATGTGTATACTATGTTTATAAAATGTTTAATAAAAAACACAGTTAAAAAAGAAACAAGTTATGCCAACTCAGAATTGTTATTTATTATGGTGAACTTAAATTGACTGAGTAGAAGTAGATTTCTACTTCCAAGATGGTTTACATCAGACTGTATAAGGAAAATATGCATTTAAACGTAGATGCTATTCTGTGTATTTCTGCACAACATAAACAGGGAGCCATAAATTGGTATGCTGTGTTAGAGTTTACAAAGGTTTTCTTATGTTGAAATAGATATGGTTACCATCATGGTGAAAATTAGAAGCTGTGGTTTAGTTTAAGATAAATTGAAAGAGTTTTAGGACTGTTTATATTGCATGATTTCCAACTATATTCATGCAAGAGTCTTTTTGATAAATGTATTAAGGGATTAGTTTATAAAAAAAAAAATAAAAATCTAATTCTGCTATTAATCACTATTAATCACTTGCACTCATGTCATTCCAAAGCCCTGAGACCAAAGCCTCAGGGCACAAATTAAGATATTTTAGATAAAATCTGAGAGCTCTCTGACCAATGTAAACAATAACAATGGTCCCAACGTATTTCCTGTATTAAATTTTTAATTTGAGCTATTTATTATTGATTATTCATTCATTCATTTTCTTTTCGGCTTAGTCCCTTTATTAATCCAGGGTCGACACAGCTGAATGAACCACCAACTTATCCAGCACATGTTTTACGCAGCGGATGCCCTTCAAGCTGCAACCCATCTCTGGGAAACATCCATACACATTCATTCACACTCATACACTGAGGACAATTTAGCCTACCCAATTCACCTGTACCGCATGTCTTTGGACTGTGGGGGAAACCGGAGCACCCGGAGGAAACCCACGCAAACGCAGGGAGAACATGCAAACTCCACACAGAAACCCCAACTGACCCAGCCGAGGCTTGAACCAGCGACCTTCTTGCTGTGAGACGACAGCACTACCTACTGTGCCACTGCGTTTCCCCTTATTATTGATTAATTTCTTTATTTTCCTTTATTGATTGCGATTAAGACTACAAAGTATTTTTAATCACAATTTACTGTCTTCTTTATTTTGTTTAAATAAAGGGTCCCATTGTATTTTTTTAAGATATTTGTTTTATTTGCATTTTGTACAAGTGTTTGAAACTCCCAGACTGTTCTGATTACAACTTTGTTTAAACTGTACACTGAGTCCACGTATCTGTGAAAAGGAAAAAGAGAACAGTGTACGAAATCATTTACTTTTTAATATAGTTCATAATTGAATCTATGCATACAAAAATACTTATACATATTAAACAGAATTTAAAGACATTTTCCTAATTATTTAAATTAAACTAAATTGAAGAAAAACTAACTGTGTTTGATTATTTACTCACCTGCTGTGCTGCTTTTCTCTCTCCAGTAGCCGTTCCTGCTCTTCTGATCAGGTGGCCCACACTGAAAAATAATCTAGCGTGACGTACTAAACTGTACATGCTACATATAGCTTCCAAGAATCCAAAAAGGTCCACATTTTGATAAATAATGTTATGACAGCTGTTTTAACCTTAAGATATAATTAAATTACCTCTTGTTACAGTTGCAAAATAGTTTGACAACAAGCAGGAAATGTTCATGTGCCAATGGCATCACCACATTGAAATGGTCTACACAGCAAGGGTTCGGAGACCCTTGTCTAGAAAAGAAACTGAAAACATTGTCAAAACTTTCCATGTGACTTCATTGTTTCATCTGTAATCATAAAAAATTCCAAGAACATGTTTGTGTGGCAGACTATCAGAAAACAATATAGCTTAAAGGGGCTAATAATTGTGACCTTAAAATGGTTTTAAAAAAATTAAAAAGTGCTTTTATTTTAGCCAAAATAAAACAAATAAGACTTTCTTCAGAAGAAAAAATATTATCAGACATACTGTGAAAATTTCCTTGCTCTGTTAAACATCATTTGGGAAATATTTAAAAAAGAAAAAGAAATTCAAAGTGGGGCTAATAATTCTGACTTCAACTGTATGTACATATCTACCAATCTAAAATGTTTGGAGTAATCTGAATTCATTGGCTTTTACAGTGTGTGAATTGTAATGGAAATGTAAAATGTGTGGACTTTTGCAATGCTGACTTTTCATTATCATTTGGAATACTCAACTTTGAATCTCCCCTTAAACTGCTTTAAGTTACATCATAATTATATATTTTTAGATTATTTATCTGAAGAGGAACAGAAACAAATAGAAAATAGGTTGCTGGATATGTTTTAGAGAAAGTATGTAAGAGACTAGACAGGAGAATGCTGCCCACATACATTCTTGTTGTGTGTCAGTCAGAGCTGTTGATTGAACAGGTCTGACTAACACTAAAATCAGGCCAGTATAGATACTGCAAACACAGACACTGCTGAAAAAGAAAGATTTACAGTTCAACCTAGAGGGGAGGGGAGCTGGTTTCAGGTATACTTAGATTTGCATTCAAAATATGAAAGAACAAAGACCAAAAAATTCCTCACATACCTACATGCGAGAGAGCGAGGAAAGACATATTTGTCCAACAACAGCAAGAGGAGTGTGTGCAGCACAAAAACCACAGGATTGGGTTAGAAACACTGGATGTGAGTTCATCCATTTCTTCAAAACTGATACTTTTGATGAAAAGTAATGTGGGGACAGCCAAAATGAGAATCTTCCTAAAGGGATTGTTCCCCAAATCTATGCCACCAATTCTTTTTAGTTCAGAAACCATTAAGAGAATGTATATCAGGAAAATGAGTATACTTAAAGTAAAATAGAGTTTTTTTCTGTAAGGTAAAATGTGTCCGTTTTTTTATTTTTTAATGTCTAACATACATTTATTATTTTAAATATGATACACAGAAGATGCCCACTAAACTGTAGATCATTAATTTTCCTTCAGCTTAGTCCCTTATTTATCAGAGGTCGCCACAGTGGAATGAACCGCCCAACTACTTCAGCATATGTTTTACACTTCCAGCCGCAACTCAGTACTGGAAAACACCCATACACTCTCACATTCACATACACACTTATACACTACGGCCAAGTTTTGCTTACCAATTCACTTATAGTGCATGTCTTTGGACTGTGGGGGTAGTATTGCATTGTTTACCCATAACCAACATTATTTAATTAGCATATTACTAACATCTTTCAAACCAATTGGTTTTAACCATTTGTCAGAAAGAATCTGGTCAGTTACATTGTAATACAATTTAGTATGATCATTAATTATTCTATATTTTGATACAAACATGTCTGAATAATTTTTACATAAATATGACTTGACATATTTCTGAAAAGTATTTTGGACCAATAAAGTAAACATTTTCGCTTAATTTGCTTTGTGTGTATTTGACAAAAAAAGGGAATTAAAGTTAATTTAATTTGATGCAATCAAAAAAACAAAATTGATATAAAAATATATATATTTCTGAATCATAAAGGGTTATGCGTAAACCTTCATATGTTTATGAAACAATAAATGTCTCTTTTTTTAAAAGGAAAAAGTGTTTCTAAAAAGTGTCAAGACAAGTAGCATGCTTGCATTTGTGACTCATTGAACAAAAAGGTCTGTCAGCTGTGTCAACCTGATTTCTCAGCACATCTTCCTCAGGCAAATTATTTGGCTTTCGTAAGAGAAATTTTATTGCAATGGATCATCCAGAGACCAACAAATCAGAGCTCCCTCCTTTTAGCCACCAAGCCTTACACAAAAACCTTTTGTCTTCTGCCTCCTGCTGGCTGTTTTCTGACCTATTTAACACTATAAATAATCATAACATAACTCTAAACAGCAGTTTCTTTGTCTGCAAAAATGACTTTTAAAACCAAAGAACTGATCATTATTTCACAATGCTATAAGGCAGTCAGTCTTGCACACTGAATAAAAAAAGATAAACTCAAATATTCATTCATTCATTCATTTTCTTTTGGCTCATTCTCTATTTCAGAGGTCACCACAGCGGAATGAACCACCAACTATTCCAGCATTTGTTTAACGTAGCGGATGCATTTTAGCCGCAACCCAGCACTGAGAACCACCCATACACTCTCACATTCACACACACACTTATACACTACGGCCAATTCAGTTCATCCAATACACCTATACCACCTGTCTTTGGACTGTGGGAGAAACCCACATGCAAACTCCACACAGAAAACCCGACTCGTCCAAACCAGCAACCTTCTTGCCATGAGGCGACAGTGCTAATCACTTATCCATCGTGCCAACCAAACTCGTATATACTTTGCTTATTATAAATATTTTATTCTGAATTTCTATTTAATTCTTCACCTGAACAATACAAATATTCTATAGACATTACTGTATATACAGTAGCAAGAGATTCACACTGTGCACAAAAACAGACCACTTATAATATAACAGTTTACACATACTGTATCAGTAGTTTTTGTAGTAATAGACACTTCTCCACATGCATAAACTAGACTAAAATAGCTGACACTGTAGTTTTCCAGTTGTTTACCTCGCTTCCTTAACAAACCAGCAATCTGAAAACCACATATGCACAATTTATGCTGAAAGCCACCATCAATTAAAGCAACAGCTCTGTATTTATGCAAGACACATTCAGCGTTTGTGGAGTTCAAAAAGGCAACAGTCCCACACATTTCACCAGGTTTCATTAATCATCATCACAATGTTTGTATGTCATCAAAATACAGGGATGCAGTCATAAAGATTCTTCCACTTTATAAGATTCATCATGACTACATATTTAATAAATTGATAATAATTTGATAATAATATGCATGTCTTTAAAAGTGGATGCATGGAAGTTATGGAGGGTGGGGGTTGGTGAAACAGCATTAATTGTAAAAAAATTTTTACGTAATTAATTAAATTAACAAGATTATGACTGAGTTGAAAATAATAAAATATTCATTCTGTTCATTCTGCTGTGGCAACTCCTGATACAAAAGGGAATAAGCCTAAGGAAAATGAATGAATGAATGAATAAACAAACATACGTTGCTATAAAATAATAATAAAAAATGAATAACTATAAATAATTTTAAAAATGTGCGACACAGTGCCTCAGTGGGTAGCGCTGTCGCCTCACAGCAAGAAGGTCGCTGGTTCGAGTCTCGGCAGGGTAAGTTGGCATTTCTGTGTGGAGTTGCATGTTCATCCCGTGTTGACGTGGGTTTCCCTCCAGGTGCTCCGGTTTCCCCCAGAGTCCAAAGACATGCGCTATAGGTGAACTGAATAAACTAAATTGGCTGTATTGTATGTGTGTGAATGAGTGTGTATGGGTGTTTTCCTCCCAGTACCAGGTTGCAGCTGGAAGGGCATCCACTGATAAAAAATATGCTGGATAAGTTGACGGTTCATTTCACTGTGGCGAGCCCCGATGAATAAAGGAACTAAGCAGAAGGAAAATGAATGAATGAATTTAATAAATCTGTATAGAAATAAAACCAGTACAAGCAGTAAAAAATAGAATAATTAAACAAAAGAAAAAAAAAGAAATAGGCCTACATAGATTTGCGACTGCACATTAAATTATACCAGAAAATTTAAAAACAAAGGAGGACATTAAATATACTTAAATAAATAGATTTCATTTAAACACAATACCGATTAGTTTAAGTAAAGTGAATTGTTTAATGTGTGGTTTAGTTGAAAATTATGACAATTTTATGTTTTGCATTACATTTCATTACATCAGTCTATACTACGATCAATATTTTTATTTTTCATTTATTTGTAAACCTAGTTTTTAAATGCATTTCATTTCTTGTTCTTGCTTGATCCATCAAAATATTAATCATATTAGTCTACGTTTTAATCAGTTATGGCCTTTGATTATTTTTTATTTTTTAAATGTAGACTGAGAATGCTATTGAAAGTCTATAAAGGGGGTGCATTTTACGGCAGGAATGCATTTCTCGGCACAACACCGGCCCTAATAAGAAGACGAAAAATGAATGAATGAACAAATCTAGCAACTGGTTTACAAATTTAGACCAATAAATCTTGTGGTGGACCACAGAGAGCAGCATTTCATCAAACATACTCACTGTGTCCTGATGACCTGTATTGTTAGATTTCATTTACTTATCTTTGAATTGTTCTGAAATCCTTTAAATTGTTTTCCCATTCGGCATCATTTGTATCTTTAACGTTACCTGTAGTTTTCAAAGCTTTGAACATTCTGATTTCCATCCAGAAATAGAATAATAATGTGATAGAAAAAGTATTGGAAATATTGCCTCATGTTTGACTAATTTAGACTAATGTAATTATCCCTTTAACTGCCCCACCATCAAAAACATTTTTGGGTTGCATTTCTTAACTCCTAATGTTGCTAATTAACACACTTATTTTTTTCAATACATCCCATAATTTCTAAAATTTCAACCATTTGGTAGAGGTTGATATGTCAGTTTACGGTAAAAGTATCAGAATTAATACATATACTATGAAAAATCTGAAAATATGAAGTGTAAGACCAATTTACTTAAAACATAATGGAAATAAAACATTTTTGAATACTAAATCATCTTTATTTTTTAAGGTATGCCATAAAATGTTTTAGATTCTCATTTAACATGTTTTCTTGTTGTTGTTGTTTTTTTTAGAATAAAACTACAATCAAGTGTAGTAGTGCAACAGGATTTGTTTATTGTTTTTGTAAACCAACAATGCTGTGTGTGTAAGCCATTGTTTAAAACAGTCATTCTTTAAATTATTATTTAAAGCAGTCAAAACATTGTCAACCATTTGGTAGAGCAGGCAGTTAAAGGGTTATAAACTAGTTTAAAAACGTTTATTCTGGCTGCTCGACATACTGACAGGAACATTTCTGCTGCTTTCCTTTGTTCGTCTAGTGACTGATTTAAACTTGTCGGCCATAAAAATGAATACATTCTATATAATTACCTGAAATGTACACATTATTGCGTTTTACGGTTAAAACAACAGCTTATTTAGTGTTATAGTGTGGTTGATACCTGCTGCTCTGAAGGAACATCTGTCTACTGCCACTTCGGGTGAGTAGTAACTTTTCCGGAAGTAGCTCTTTCAGCAGCCAATCACAGCTCTCGGCGAGTAGGCGGGCGTTCGTTATTCGCGCCTGAAGTTCCCCGGGTCTGTTGTAGGACGTAAACAAACCTTCACGTGTTTTGGCTGTGTAATATTTTCCATTCTACAATAGTAAATCTGTCTGAGTGTTTTTTTCTGATCTAGTGAATGAGTTGATGATGGCGGGAGTCATCCGCAGACTCGACGAGACTGTAGTGAACCGCATCGCAGCCGGAGAGATTATCCAGCGGCCTGCCAATGCTATCAAAGAGATGATGGAGAACTGGTGAGTACAGTTATTTACTGAGCAATTTAATAACTCAACTAAAGAAAGAATAGCTCAATATTATACGCGATGACACTTTATGTATAACCTACATAATCACTGATGTCACTAGTGTTAAACACCGTCAGTGTTGGGGTCAGTTAACGTTACAAAGGTAAAGTTGGTTTTATATTCGCACATAAAGACTTCATTCTTCATAATATCATTTCAGAAAAGTAGTCTTTGCAAATTCTAAATAGGCAAATCAGATTAGCAGCCAATGACTATCAAAGTAGTCCTACAACATTGTTCACGGTCGATTAAATTGTGCTAATGGTGTTTTGAAGTGATGTTTACATGCTATATTAGGGGACATTCTACAAGAAACGTACATTATTTGTCCCTTAAAATAAAAGCATAAATACAGTGAATAAAAAGTATTTCATCCCAATTTTTTTTAAATGGAGTGATGATTGATTTCTGTGAGTTGTTCTGTTAAGAAATATGTCATTCATTTGGTTCTCAGATTTTTGTTCTTTATTAAAAACACTTTACAAATGTACAAACCCTGTCATTGTCCTGGTCTTCAGCCCAATTGAACCTACAGCTTTAATAGTTCTTTTATGCTAAAAACTGTTATTTAGAAAAAAAAACTTAACAAGTGTAAGTTATCTTTCACAACAATTGATTAAAAACATGAAATTCTAAATAAATTTTACAAATAAATACTACAAATATATCATACAAATAAATTTACAACCATCCCCATGTTTCTGTCAGTCCTGTCACATTTGCATTAAATTGAACATAAAATGCATGCAATACACTTTTAAGGCTATGACTCAAAGGAAGTGACATAATTTGACAGTAATCAAGGATGCGTTGCTATCATCTTATGCTTGTTTTTGTATCATTTTTTGGAGGACGTCAAGCTTAAAGGTCAGGCGCTGTCGCATTTTTTATAAGTGAAAATGTACGTTTCTGTTAGAATGTCCCTTAGACCGAATATTCAAAGTAGCCTAATAAACAATAGTGTCACAAGTTGTCACTGTTCAAAAACGAACTAATGTCTAAATAAAAAAGAACTTGACCTCAATGGCATTACAAGTAACATGAGATATGTAATCAGATTACTTTTTTAAAGTAACTAGTAACGTGTTACTTTTTAATTTCCAAGAAATATCTGAGTTACTTTTTCTAAGTTACTTAGTTTTCTCATTTATTGACTGACGTTTATTCTATTGTCCCTGTGTTGAGAATTCAGAAGTAAGGGTAGATGTGTTTGTGTACGAGTAAACATGATACTGTAGTTCTAGCTTTAATTGGAACATATATTTACCATATTTACTCTAGTCATTTGCACAAAAACAGATTCAGCATCACTTAAAATTAAATCTTTGAAAGGCAAATGTGGTAAACAATATAGGGACAGTGTCATAAGTTATCACTGTTCAAAAACGAATAAATGTCCGAATAAAAAAACAACTTTACCTCAATAGCATTACAAGTAATGCGAGATACGTAATCAGATTACATTTTTTCAAGTAACTAGTAACCCGTTACTTTTTAATTTCCAAGAAAATATCTGCGTTACTTTTTCAAATGTCGCCGGTTACTTCGTTTTCTCATTCATTGACTGACATTTATTCTATTGTCCTGCGTTGAGAATTCAGAAGTGCAGATGTGTTTGTGTACAGTTTCTAGCTTAAATGGGAAGATATATATATATTCACTCATGTCACTTGCACAAAAACAGATTCATCATTCCTTAAAATTAAATCTTTGAATCGCAAACAGAATATTCATTGCTAAAGAGTGTTGATCTTTCTTTTCTTCTTTTCTTGTCTTATTCCTCATGTAATCCAGAAAGGTTTAAGGTTAACTGTAAATTTACATTTGCAAATTCATATCTCATAAAATCTGACTGGGTATCATGGTGGCGCAGTGGGTAGCACGATCGCCTCACAGCAAGAAGGTCACTGGTTCGAGCCTCGGCTGGGTCAGTTGGCATTTCTGTGTCGAGTCTGCATGTTCTCCCTGTGTTGGCGTGTTTTTTTTCCGGGTGCCCCGGTTTCCCCCATAAGTCCAAAGACATGCGGTATAGGGTAAGCTAAAATTGTTCGTTGTGAATGAGTGTGTATGGATGTTTCCCAGTGATGGGTTGCAGCTGGAAGGGCATCCGCTGTGTAAAACATATGCTTGATAAGTTGGCGGTTCATTCCGCTGTGGCGACCCCTGATAAATAAGGGACTAAGCCGAAAAGAAAATGAATGGATGAAAAAAATCTGACTAACACAAGTGTGACTTTTAACCTTTTTAAATCATGTCATTGATTATCAAGTTATTCAAATCAAACATTGACATCAGCTATTCATTCAAACCAAATCTATGTGAAATAAATAATATAGTGGTTTTTTTTGTAAAATGATCCTAATATTTAAAAAAAAACTCCATGTAAAATCCCCAGTTTGGATGCAAAGTCTACAAACATCCAGATAACAGTGAAAGAGGGCGGACTGAAGCTCATCCTTATTCAGGACAATGGCACTGGCATCAGAGTAAATCACCTTTTTTTACCCATCACATATAAAAACTCATTTTAAATATCAGATATATTGTTTGGAGCTTGTTGTGTGTTTATGTTTAACAGAAAGATGATATGGAAATAGTCTGTGAGCGTTTTACGACCAGCAAGCTGCAGTCTTTTGAAGATTTGTCATCCATCGCAACATACGGATTCAGAGGAGAAGTATGAATCTCTTCATCTGAAAATAAACCCACTGTTTATTGTTCAACTTGAATAAATCAGCTCTATTCTTCTTTTTGTAGGCCCTCGCCAGTATAAGTCATGTAGCTCACGTCACCATCACCACAAAAACAGCAGATGCTAAATGTGCTTACAGGTATATATATATATTTTTTTATTTAATGAATTGCATAATATACACTACCTGACAAAAGTCTTGTCGTTGATGCCAGTTGTAAGAGCATCAAATAATAACTTGACTTCTAGTTGATCATTTGGAAAAGTGGCAGAAGGTAGATTTGTCTGATGAATCATCTGTTGGAACTGCATCCCAATCATCACCAATACTGCAGAAGACCTATTGGAACCCGCATGGACCCAAGATGCTCATAGAAATCAGTCAAGTTTGGTGAGGAGGAAAAATCATGGTTTGGGTTTACATTCAGTATTGGGCCATGCGAGAGATCTGCAGAGTGGATCAACATCAACAGCCTGAGGTATCAAGACATTTGTGCTGCCCATTACATTACAAACCAGAGGAGAGGGTCAGTTCTTCAGCAAGATAGTGCTCCTCATACTTCAGCCTCCACATCAAAGTTCCTGAAAGCAAAAAAGGTCAAGGTGCTTTAGGATTGGCCAGCCCAGTCACCAGACATAAACATTATTGAGCATGTCTGGGGTAAGATGCAGGAGGAGCCATTGAAGATGAATCCAAAGAATCTTGATGAACTTATATTCTATACTGTACATTATTTCTGTTGAGTGACGAGACTTTTGTCTAAGCAAAGTCAGATCTTACTGTCCTAATTAAATCATTAAAAATCAAGGCATGATCATTTTTTATTTTGGTAAAATAATCGTAATCTAGAGGCCTTTGCCTTTCATATAAGCCATTTCTGATACCAAATGATCAACTAGAAGTCAAGTTATTACTTGTTGTTCCTAAAACTTGGATAGGCGACAAGACTTTCGTGAGGTAGTGTATATTGTGCATGAATTTTCATATATATATTTTTAATTTTATGAATTGCATAATATATTGCGTATTATTCAATTACAGAGTTGTCATGTATATATTTATATTTTAGGAATTGGATGATGTATATTGTGTATTATACCATTACATAATTGTCATATATCTTATCTGACATGTAGAGTAAATATACTTCAGTTTTGAATTCTATATTATTTTCTTTTGTAAAGTGCAAATTTTGACTTTGTTTTTTGTTGACAGGGCCAATTACTGTGACGGGAAACTGAAGTCTCCACCTAAACCCTGTGCTGGAAACCAGGGAACACTGATTTCTGTAGGGTTACCTGACATTAAGACACTTTAATTCTAAAATAATTCCTCTATTCGTCATTTCCTTTATGTTTTCCTCTCAGGTAGAGGATCTGTTTTATAATGTGTCTACGCGACGGAAAGCCCTAAAGAGCCCCAGTGAGGAATATTCCAGAATCGTCGAGGTTGTGAGCAGGTGTGGTTCACAACATTCAGAACGTTTTTTTATTTGTCTTTAGATCTGGAATGATTGTCCATGTCAACCTGCGTATATTTCTATTCGACAGATACGCCATTCACAACTCTGGGAAGAGTTTTTCTGTCAAAAAGGTGAATTGCTCTTTTCATGGCAGTGTTGATTTTGTCAGCTAAACGACAACACTTTTATCTAAATGTACAGTC
The DNA here is from genome assembly GCA_903798195.1 of Danio kyathit. NCBI lineage: Eukaryota > Metazoa > Chordata > Actinopteri > Cypriniformes > Danionidae > Danio > Danio kyathit. The sequence goes on from LR812531.1 coordinate 49,675,068, forward strand.
AGGTCCATAAATATTGGGACATCGACACAAATCTAACATTTTTGAATCTATACACCAACACAATGGATTTGAAATGAAGCGTACAAGATGTGCTTTAACTGCAGCAGGATGAATTGTGAAGTGCTTTGTGCAATATTATCTGCTCAAATTCACTTGCTTCATCTGCATTGTGAAGCGCCGTCCAATGAATTCTGGAGTATGACCCAAAGCATACTGCAAAAGCAACCCAGGAGTTTTTGGGAAAGAAGTGGAATGTTATGCAATGGCCAAGTCAATCACCTGATCTGAATCCGATTGAGCATGCATTTCACTTGCTGAATACAAAACTGAAGGGAAAATGCCCCAAGAACAAGCAGAAACAAGACAAGTGCTGTAGAGGCCTGGCAGAGCACCAACAGGGATGAAACATACTGTCTGGTGATGTCTATGCGTTCCAGACTTCAGGCTGTAATTGACTGCACATGATTTGCAACCAAGTATTAAAAAGTGAAAGTTTGGTTTATGATTACTATTATGTCCATTTGCTTTTGGTCCCTTAACAAGTGGGAGGCACATATGCAAACGGTTGTAATTCCTACAGCGTTCACCTGATTTGGATAAATACTCAAATTAAAACTGACAGTCTGCAGTTAAAGCACATCTTGTTAGTTTCATTACAAATCTTTTGTGTTGGTGTATAGAGCTAAAAATGTTAGAATCGTGTCGATGTCCCAATATTTATGGACCTGACTGTATGTGTGACTTAATAGGTACAAAGCATATTAAATGTTAGTAAAGTTTCAACTTCAACTAAATATTGGTGAAAAATAATGACATTGTCGTAAAATATAATGCTTATATAAAGTATAAGTACATATAATGCCACATAATTATTCTGAGCCATACTAATTAAAATGTATATCTCACACTAAATTTATGATTTAGTAAGAAACTCGCTGGTTTGAGCCTCGGCTGAGTCAGTTGACATTTCTGTGGGGAGTTTGCATGTTCTCCCCGTGTTCACGTGGGTTGCCTTCGATTTCCCCCACAGTCCAAAGACATGTGGTATAGGTGAATTGGGTAAGCTAAATTGTCCGTAGTGTATGTGTGTGAATAAGAATGTATGGGTGTTTCCCAGTGACGGGTTGCAGCTGGAAGACATATGTAAAACATATGCTGGACAATTTGGTGGTTCAATCTGCTGTGGCGACCCCTGATTAATAAATTGACTAAGCCGAAAAGAAATTAATGAATGAATGAATAATGCCACATACTTATTCTAAACTGTACTAATTAAAATACAGTTAAAGTCAGAATTATTAGCCCCCCTTTGAATTTTATTTTCTTTTTAAAATATTTCCTAAATGATGTTTAACAGAGCAAGGACTTTTTTTTACAGTATGTCTAATAATATTTTTTCTTCTGGAGAAAGTTTTATTTGTTTTATTTCAGCTAGAATAAAAGCAGTTTTTAATTTTTTATAAAAGTTATAAGCCCCTTTAAGCTATATAGTTTTTCGATAGTCTACAGAACAAACCATCATTATACAATAACTTGCCTAATTACCCTAACCTGCCTAATTAACCTAGTTAAGCCTTTAAATGTCACTTTAAGCTGTATAGAAGCCTTGAAAAATAAAATACTATTTACTGTCATTATGGCAAAGATAAAATAAATCAGTTATTAGAAATGAGGTATTAAAACTATTATGTTTAGAAATGTGCTGAAAAAAATCTTCTCTCCATTAAACTGAAATTGGGGAAAAAAATAAACAGGGGGGCTAATAATTCAAGGGGGCTAATAATTCTGACTTCAACTGTATATATCTCATACTAAATTTATCATTATGCTAATTTTAAAGTAAAAAAATAATGCCACATATTCTGAGCTGTAGAAATTAAAATATACATTTCATACTAAATGAATGATTATGCTAAATTTAAAGTAAAAAAATAAATAAAACCACACACTTATTCTGATCTGTACTAATTAAAATATACATTTCATACTAAATGAATGATTATGCTAAATTTAAAGTAAAAAAATAAATAAAACCACACACTTATTCTGATCTGTACTAATTAAAATATACATTTCATACAAAATTTATAATGCTAAATTTAAAGTAAATATAATGCCACATACTTATTCTGAGCCATACTAATTAAAATGTATATCTCATAATAAATGTTTTGATTATGATAATTTTTTAAATATTTTAAATTATAATAATATTTTTGCTGATAATGGTTTGAAGGACAGTGGCAAAGTGTAAAGATTTAGAATGACAATTAAATGGTATTTTGTGGCTACACTGAGATCCTTAATTAGAGTCTTTTAATACGTCATCAAATGATTTTTGTTGTAAATATGTCTTTTTATGACCTTTTCTTTTGTTATTTAAACTTCTGTTACACTGAGTGACATTTTTAGTCTTTTAATCCGCTGCAAATCATGATAACAACATACAATAGTCATTGTTTTTCCCTAAAAATACACTTAAATCAGGCTGTATTGCTCTTTTATTTATTTATTTTTACAATTTTCCTGTTAATCGTTGACCCATTTTATATAGTAAAATGATAAAAAAAAAAACACTCAAACTTTAACTAAAACTATAATGAGCAATACTCTCATAAAACTAATTCCACAACAGTAGCAATAATTAATGATACTGAATTAAATTAAAAGAGTAAATTATATCCATAATTGTATATTAAGACGACTTCTCTCTATCTAGCAAGGAGAGATGGTTGCAGATGTGAAGACTCTCTCAAACGCCTCTGTGCTGGACAACATCCGTGTGGTGTTTGGAGTGGCAGTTAGCAGGTACTTTTATCTGCCTATTTTTCAGGTACTGTTAACATTTTAACCAGAGCATACCATGATTTGACGTGAGCATCTTTGCGTGTGTTTCAGGGAGCTGATTGAAGTTGAATGCGAGGATCAGAAATTTGCTTTTAAAATGAAGGGCTACATCTCCAATGCTAACTACTCGGTCAAGAAATGCATCCTTATCCTTTTTATCAACCGTATGTGTTTGAATCTTCCGAAGTTTTCTCTTTTATTATGGAAAAGCACATCTTTTAATGACCTTGTTGTCTTCTAGATCGATTGGTGGAGTCTAGTGCTTTGAAAAAAGCAATTGAGACCGTCTACACCGCTTATCTTCCCAAAAACACTCATCCTTTTCTTTATCTCAGGTAAATCAACTTAATTTATGAAAACATACATTATTTTTATAATTACAGTTAAATAAATGTATACTATTCAGCAAGAAATGCATTGAATTGCTAAAAAGTGACCATAAAGACATTTATAATGCCAGAAAAGATTTAACATTTGCAATAAATGCATTGCTTTTAAACTTTCTAGTCATTAAATTATCCCAAAATTTAATATGGTTTTCACCTATTGACTCTGTTGACTATTTTTTGTAAATGATGCTGAACATTCAGTTCGCCATCACAGTAGAGTTTAGATTCTATGGTTTAGATTGCCCATATTTCCTGCCACTATCTTCGGGCTGGGCCGGGCCAGGCTGTGATCAAGCATGTGTTTTTTTTTTAGTCATTACTTAATTAGCCTAATTGGGTGGAAAGCTATGTCATAATTAGAAATATATGAATATTTCAGCAAAGTAGGCATAAGCAAAACATGTGGCTCTACAAAGTTGAACAATTCGCAATGCATGTAATGTGCAGCAAAGCTCTAGCTCCTGCAACAGTGTCTTCTCCACTGGCACACATTCACAAGCAGAGGTAAAGCAGTGCGTATGTAGAGCAGAAACAGTGCATAAAAATCAGTGGATTTTATCGATGCATTTATTGGGTAATTTGCTACTTGTTACTGTCATTCAATGTGTTTTTGGTTATTTATTAATGCACTGTCACTTTAATTGAGCGTGAGGAGCGGCAAAATTAGACCTAGCGGCAAAATGATCGCAGCACTGCTGCTTCAGCTCTGACTCTCTTCTGCGTGCAGTATGAAAGCTAATCTGTTAACATGGACGCTGAAAAACACACGTGCTGCTCGCGCTCGTGTTGTAAAAGAGTTGATAGCAAAAAAACGGGGACTTCCATGATGAAGAGACACATGAAGCAGGCAGAAAGGATAATAGTCCGCCTTTAATGTTCTCATTTGTTACAATCTATTCTGAATAAACAAACAATGCAGTTTACATGCTTAGTCGTTGTTGCATTATTCATTAGGATAAATCTAAAATTATTTTTGTAGTAAACAACTCAGAATTGTAGTTGAGAATGTCTGTTATAACGGCCCACGTATTAAAAAATAATCCGGTTTAAATCAGGCTCGGGCTCATAATTACAGTTAATGTGTCGGACCGGGTTGGGCTCGGACACAAGGTGCATAGGCTCAGCTAGGGTCAGGTTTAATTTTTTTGGGCCGATTTAAGCTCTACATCACATTCAAAAATGTATCAAAAAACATCCTTTATTTAAGAAGCTTTCATAACATTTAAAACATTTGTCTGACCTCACACTTATAAATTGTAGTCACGCATAGTAACTGAACAGAACCTACATTTAACTTTCAAACAAATCTGAATATTTGTTGCTAACACTTAGCTCTTGTTCTGAAGTTTAGAGATTGCTCCACAAAACATTGATGTGAACGTTCACCCGACAAAACACGAGGTGCACTTCCTGCACGAGGACTCCATCATCGAGAGCATTCAGAAACACATCGAGAGTAAACTCCTTGGCTCCAATTCCTCTCGCACGTACTTCACACAGGTGAATTTTTGCTTACATTTAATGTTATACTTCAATCAAAAATGAAAATTTACTCACTGTTTAGTCACCTTCAGATGGCTCCAAACTTGAATTAGTATCATTCTTCAGTTGAACACAAAAGCTATTTTGTGTTCTGTTGCAAAAAGAAAGGCTCATGTATACGTTAAACAATGCTCTTTTTCGTTCTTCGTTTGAGCGGAAAAAGAAGTTTGAAAAGGCTGAGGGATGGTAAACTCTTTTTGAACATTCTGACACCTCCATGCTGCAGTAGGCGGGATTGTAAATGTGTCGCGCTGCTTGACTGGAATCCTAAACACAAAAACAATGGTGGATGTGAGAGAAGAACCGTTTCATATAAGGCAGGGGTGCCCAAACTTGGTCCTGGTGGGTCAGTGTCCTGTAGATTTTAGCTACAACTTGCCTAAACACACCTACCTGGAAGTTTCTTTTACTATGTCTAGTTAGAGCTTGACTAGCTGATTCAGGTGTGTCTAATTAGGGTTGGAGCTAAACTCTTGCAGGACACCGGCCCTCCAGGATATAAGGTATAACAGCCTTCTCTAGACAGTCGCACGAGAAGTGCTACCACGGCACCCCACGTTGTTTTCTATATGGCACAGACACTGAATGTAATAATCATTCAGGAACAATGATAGCTCAAAGTTGTTTAGGAACAAAATTAATTCCTCCAAAAGTTCTCTTTGGTGAGCCGTTTCAAAACGAACTGCCAAAACGAAGTTTGTTTTTGACGGATTTTGTTCGAAATTACATCATTTCAGTTCTTTTTTCGATTTTAATAATAATAATACCGCACACCACACACCAGCTGATTGGTGGAGAGGAGACAGGGTGATGAAGCCAATTATGATATGGGGAGGGTTAGGCGGCCATGATGGACAGAGGCCAGTGGGCAGATTTGGCCTGGATGTCATGACCACAGAGAGTCAGGACCTCGGTTTAATGTCTCATCCGAAAGACGGCGCTCACTGAGCAGTATAGAGTCCCTGTCACTATACTGGAGCATTAGGACCCACACAGACTGCAGGTTGGACGCCCCCTGCTGGCCTCACCAACACCACTTCCGGCAGCAACCTAGTTTTCCCATGTGGTCTCCCATCCAGGTACTGACCGGGTGCAGCCCTGCTTAGCTTTAGTGGGTGACCATGTGAGAGTTGCAGAGAGCTAGCTGCCGGATTTTGTTGCAAGTATACTGGGGCCTGTAGCCATTGACCTCTACAGGAGTGTAAGAAAAACTGCAAAAAATGGCTTTTCTTAATTACTGTTGTCTTGTTTCCAGTCTAACTAATAAATCAAGAATGATATTCTAGACAAGTAAAAAATCTGCCAATGGGGTAAGCAACCGTTTTGAAATTAGATTATTTTACTTACCCCATTAGCAGATTATTTAGCTTGTTTCATGGAAAATCTCTGAAACTTAGCTGAAAAGTAGACAATATTTTAGTCTTGTCTTGAAAATTCTTCTTGATTTAAGAATTTTTAAATATTTGGACCAGAAACAAGACAAAAACTTTCCATAAGAAAAGCAGTGAAGTCAATGGCTCAAGTTTCCAACATTCTTCAAAATATCTTCTTTTGTGTTCAGCAGATGAAAGAAACTCCTAAGGGTTTTGAAACCAACGAAGGATGAATAAATCATGACAGAACTTTCATTTTTGGGTGAACTATCCCTTTACTGTTTTTTTTTTTTCAATTTGACCACTTGACTAATATGCACGATCCACAGACTCTACTTCCAGGACTTTCAGCATCTATAAGCGTGGCGAAAGCTTCTAGTTCCTCAGTAGATTCCCAGGAGCGCGTTTATGCCCATCAGATGGTCCGTACTGACAGTAAAGCCCAGAAGCTGGATGCGTTTCTCCAGCCGTCAGCCTCATCTGCTGCTCAGAGCAGGACAGAGAAAAAATCCAGCACGTCCACTGCTGTTCAAGACTCAAAGGAGCTGGAAGACTCAGAGCTGCTGAAAGCTGCTGATGTGGAGCCGTGTGCCAGTGAGGATCCTCAGACTGATGCTCAACCTCCTGTTGATGAAGCACCACCAAGGTGAAATACAGATGATGCACTAGTGCTGTACAATTATTCGAAATTCAGTTTCGATTTTGGCTTCCAACAATTATGAAAAAAACATTAATCGAGATAATACTATTTTGAAACTGAATCATTACATTCCTGTATTCAAAAGTACTATTATTTCGTCATATCCTGCCCCCTTTCCAGCAGTACGGATTTGTTCCACTGAAAAGCTGTTTCACTGTAGCGTGACTTTTGCAGCATGTGACGCGCTTCATTTATTGATGTGTATTCGATTCATTCATGTTTTTAAAAGCTCAAAATGATCCAGTTTTCCCCACAATTAAAGCTGACTGATGCTCAACACACACAAACTTAAAAGTTGATGCGCTGAAGTGAATATCTCTACAGCCACAAAATATCTCCATGCATTTTCAGTGCTATTTTTAATTGAACCAAGTGTGTTTTCAACAGGGAAACTTTCTGTTTTTTGACCCTGTTTGAAGAACAAAACTATCATTTGACATTTAACAATATAGATATTAACAATAGTAGTACTCACATTGTTTTTTTTCTGTGATGTGCTCTGTGGAAGTAGAAGATGAGCCTGTTGTGTGTCTGTGTGTGTGTTTCAGGAAAAGGCCTCATGTTGAGGAGGTGAAGGAGGATTTGACAGCTGCTTCTCTTCCCAGGAGACGAATCGTTAAACTGACCAGCATAAAGGAGCTTCGGGACCAGATCGAGCTGCAAACTCACAAAGGTCAAGCAGGAAATAGAACAGACCAAAGTTTTTAGTCTTGCTTAAAATATCCTTGTTACAAACACAGCTGAAAAAAAAAAAACTCTAGATACTTTTCAAGATACTAGTATTCGGCTTAAAGTGCAATTTAAAGGCTTAATTAGGTTAATTAGCCAAGTTAGGGTAATTAGGCAAGTCATTGCCTTAAGAGGACTAATAATTTTGACCTTAAAATGGTTTGAAAAAAATTAAAAACTGCTTTCATTCTAGCAGAAATAAAACAAATAAAACTTTCTCCAGAAGAAAAATTATTATAGGAAATACTGTGTAAAATTTCTTGCTCAGTTAAACATCATTTGGGAAATATTTGAAAAAAGAAAAATTCACAGGAGTCCTAATAATTTTGACTTTAGTTACAGTCGTTTTGAAGGCTGTGTTTGTCCTCCACAGGTTTACAGGAGCTGCTGCAGAATCACTCATTTGTAGGTTCAGTCAGTCCTCAGTGGACTTTAGTGCAGCACCAGACCAAACTCTACCTGCTCAATACAACCAAACTCAGGTGAAAAACCACTTCATTTATGAATCTTTCTATTGCATGTATACAGTCGAGACTGAAATTCATGCTTCTGACTTAAAGTTACATTTATTAAACCAGAAAGTTGTTTTTTTGACCGTAAATGACACGGGCTTCTCCCAAAAGATATTAAGACCATGTACAAGATGCAGCATTGTGGAAAAAAATATATATTTCTCAGCTTTTTTTTTTACATTTGAAAAAAAAAACTAAGTCAGAATTTGTCATGGGTATGAATCATTTCTGGCTTGACTGTATATATTTTAAAAAAAAATTCACTATTTTCTAGTCAGTTTGTGTTAACAAATATTAATTTCTCTACTGTTTTCTACAGTCAGGAGCTGTTTTATCAAATTTTGATCTACGATTTTGGTAACTTCGGTGTTCTTCGATTGTCGGTGTGTTGCATTCATTGTATTTTTGTTTTTTAATTAAAGGCACAATATGTAAGTAAAAAAAAAACACTAGAACAGTGATATATATTTTGCTTATATATGTACTTAAATTATCTCAAAATGTGTCAAAGCATAGTTTTATTATGTTTTTTAGGCATTTTTATTAGTGGCATGGACCGTATCCTTTGTCGAGATGCTAATGGTGGCACACATTCTCCATTTGGTTTTTTAGAAAACAGTGAAGCACTAAATACACTTTAATATGTTGTGTTTTTTTAGACTGCAGAGCAGCGTTATAACAGAACATTAAAATGTATTTAGTATGATAAAACAGCGCTGCATCTTCTCCATGTGATTATGACCGGAAGAGCAGGAAGTGGTGGACTGTGGCATAATAAAAGCTCAGCTGCTTTCATGCCACTTCACACTCGTCTCTAATCAGTAATTGCTTCAGCGCTCTCGTTTTGCTTTGACGGCATTCAGTCTTACTCTACTTTATACTACCATGATAATAAGTGTTGAGTACTTTAGCTCATCCATCAACATGATTTCTGCTGAGTCCCATAGGATGTTATAAAAACTCACATGATTACATTATCACAAACTGTGCCTTTGTTTGTTGTGAATATGCGCCCTCTAGAGGTGTGAATGACATACTGTGCCTTTAAACATAAATAATGTTACATCAGATGAACTCAACAGACATAAGCTAAAGTTGTGTTTGTTCAGAATCCGGCTCCGCTCTATGATCTGGCCATGTTGGCTCTGGATTCAGAGGAAAGCGGATGGACTGAGGAGGACGGTCCGAAAGAAGGACTGGCCCAGTATATTGTGGATTTCCTGAAGCAGAAAGCAGAAATGCTGGAAGAATACTTTTCCTTGGAAATAGATGCAGTGAGTGACACATTCTCCACGTATATCAATTTAAGAGATTTGCAAGGGCAGCTCAGTGGTTAGCACTGTAGCCTCACAGCAAGAAGGTCGCTGGTTCAAGTCCAGGCTGGACCAGTTGGCATTTCTGTATCCAAAGACAATGCGCTAAATTGGCCAAGTGTATGAGTGTGTGCGTGAATGTGAGAGTGTATGGTTTTTTCCCAGTACTGGGTTGCGTCTGGAAGGTCATCTGCTGTGTAAAATATGTGCTGGATAAGTCGGCGGTTCATTCCGCTGTGGTGACCCCTGATAAATAAGGCACTAAACCAGAGGAAAATGAATGAATGAGATTTGCAGTAAGCTCAAGAGGCTTTAACTATTTATTTTAAGAGGTTTGGTGTGTCAATGTAAATGGATAAAGTCTGCTCCTCTGGTTTCAAGCCTATTTGTGTTTCTCTTTTCTTTTGACCACGAAACAAGATATTCTGAAGAATGTTGGAGGGAAAATAGCAGCCATTGACTTCCTAAGTGTTCCTACTATGGATGCCAATGGCTGCATTTTTTTCCAACATTCTTCTTCTGTGAGTAAATGGTGAGATTTTTTTTATTTTTGGGCAAACTATCTATTTGACTGCACAATAAAGCCAGAAGAACCTTATAATTCAAATTTTAAAAATAAAAAATATATTTTGGCTTAACTATTAACTAATTAACTGTGGTAAAACAGCAACGTGATGAAAGATTTCATTGTTAGTTAGTTAGTTATTCTGTTGTGTAATACTGCATTTCTTCACAGGAGGGAAACCTGACAGGTCTGCCAATGCTGCTGGATAATTACACTCCCGCTATGGAGGGACTGCCAATGTTCATTCTGCGTTTAGCCACTGAGGTTGCCATTTCATCACACTCTAGGCTGTAGATTGTAAGGCTGTATAGAAAATGTATATTAATTTAAAACAAAATCTGATGTCAAAACAACTAACAGGTGAACTGGGATAAAGAAAAGGAGTGTTTCAGTGAATTCAGTGTTGAATGCAGTCATTTCTACTCCATAAGGAAAAGCTACACACTGGTGGCAGACGCAGAAGAGCCACAGGTAATCACAATGCTATACACACACAAATATAAATAAACAAATATATATATACACACAAAACAGTAATACCAGTAAATATCCATAGGGTTTCCGCAGGTTTCATCAAGTCAAATTTAAGACTTTAAGACCTTTTTAAAACTATTATGAATGAAATTTCAGACGTATACGGGGCTAAATACTAAGGATTTTTGATAGCCTGGTTAGAACAATGGAAGGTTTTTACTTGCCTTATCAAAAAAAGTAGTTATTTCTTGGCCACAAATTTTAAATAATGTGTCAAAACAAGCAAACTCTAGTTGTTTCTTAAAACATGTTTTAAAACTATAATGCACTAAATGTATGCACAACAGTCTGTCCAAGTCAATGTCCCCACCAGATAGTTAGAAACACATGGAAAATGTTTAAACAAATATTATTGTTAAGAAGATAATTAAAATATATTGGTAAACAGAGTTAAAAATGTGGTGTGGCAGCACAGTGGGTAGCGTTGTCATCTCACAGCAAGAAGGTCGCTGGTTCAAGCCTCAGCTGGGTTAGTTGGTATTTCTGTGTGGAGTTTGCATGTTCTCAAAGACATGCGCTATCGGTGAATTGGGTAAGCTAAATTGTCCATAGTGAGATTGTATGGGTGTTTCCCAGTGATGGGTTGCAGCTGGAAGGGCATCCGCCGCGTAAAACATATTCTGGATAAGTTGGCGGTTCATTCCGCTGTGGCAACCCCAGATTAATAAAGGGACTAAGCCGAAAAGAAAATGAATGAGTAAAAAAATTGTACTTTTGTTAAAAGTTCTATTAGTTCGATTGGATTGGCTCAAACTTTACACAGGCTTAGGAAAATTAAGACCTGTTTCGAGTTAATTAAGACCTATAACACAATATTAATATTGAAATTTAAGACTTAAAAACTCCACAGACACCGTCCATTGAAATGCCTGAATGAATTTGCCAGTGTTTTAAAAGCTACATTGGCAACATGGCTGTACACGCGAGTCAGGAGATGCACAAATCAGTATTTTTTGGCATTATTAAGAATATGACAAACAAGCATGTTTTAAAACATTCATAACAGCCTTTGTGTTTTACCTTCATGCTTTAAAAAAAAAGCACCATCTATAATCAATAATAATAACACTTGTATAGTAGTCCCACAACATTCGTTCACATCTTTCACTCGATGACACTCGAAGGCCCGGTCAGAAAAGTCTAGAGGCTGGGAATGAGCTTTTTACAGTGTCTGGTATACTATTAATGTTGTTTTCGTGTGTTTATATAGATGAATATGGCCACGGTGTAAATGCACAGTACACTTACGAGCTCATTGCCACATTATATCGTTATGATAACATGATATCATTGCCTTCAGTGATTTCCTGAAGATAAATACCAAAAAATAATGCAACTGGAATAACTACTGCAGGTCTCATATGATCGATATCTCTGCTTCAAGGGCCATGGGGAAGGGGTAAAAAAATATAATTAGGATTGGGCCCAAATTTCTGGAAAAGTCTGTATGTGTGAAAGGGGCTAATGTGTTCACTAACGTGTGCATTGTTTGTAGGATGCCGAGATGAGCTGGCAGTGGAAGGTGGAGCATGTGCTTTTCAAAGCTTTGCGCTCTCTCTTCAGTCCTGCCAAACACTTGAGTGAAGATGGCAGTGTCCTGCAGATCGCCAGCCTGCCTGACCTCTACAAAGTGTTTGAGAGATGCTGAACTCCAGCACTGTCTAATCGGTTCAATGGCTGCTCGGTCAGCTGACAGTTTCTGAGATTTTATAAATGTTTGTACTGTGAATTAATAAAAAAAGACTATATTTTTGAAGTATTGTTAACTGGATTGTCTTTTAAAATGTTACACTGACAAATTTACACAATGCTCTTCTCGTTTAAGTCATACGACACTGATTTTTACATTGTCTACGTTTATCGTTGTTCACCCAAAATGTAATTTCTGTCATCCACTTACCACAAACCTGCTAGAGTTTCTTTCTTCTGTTGAACACAAAAGAAGATATCCTGAAGAATGTTGGGAAAATGGCAATTGATTCCATAGTAAGTTTTGTTCCTACTATGGATGCTTTTTGCCAAAAATGTTCAGAATATATTTTCTGTTCATCAGTGGAAGAAAATCATAAAAGTTTGGTTTAGAACAGTGTGAAAATTATACATTGACGATCAGGGGAGGGGGGGGAAATCAACATTATTCAGTTAGTGTAATAAATGCTTCAGTCATTTATGTATTTTTTTTTAAATACATCTAGTTTATTAATAAAACATATTAAAGTTTTCAGCGTTTTGAGGGATATTTAGTGTATTCTGACCTACAGTATTGTCTGATTAGCTATTTCAGATGTTACTGTAGGTCAAACTACAAACGTTATTATGCATCTATTTTACGAGAAATCTTGTGAAGATGTCTATCGGTGCTCTAGATCTTCCAATTTCAGGCTTTTTACCTAAAATAGACTGATTGGCGCAATTTTGCATTCACAATGATTTTGGAGGTGTTCAAATGTATATTTATATCATCTTAATTTATTTACTTACATTATTTTTTTAAATGCATATCAGACTGAAATATTACTCATTATTAAAGGGCTGACCCACCCATACATCTTGTTTTGATGTCCTTCAGGGGGGATCAAGCGTTAATTAGGAGGGGTCAATCCCACCCAAACCCCCTTGTAATTCAGACCCTGGTTTAGAACCACTTGAATGAGAGCAAGACCCAATCCCAATTCTACCCCTTAGTCCTTCCCCTAAAGCAGGTCGCACACCAGAAGTGCCGCGCCACGCATTTCAAAATTCTAAACATGAGTTTCTATCAGGGTACACACACAGGCGCCGCAAGTCGGCGGCTGTCCAGGGTGCCCAGCCATGACTTAGGACACTGTTCATATTTCTGCCGCACCAGAGCGTCATCTGATTAGTTTCATTTTAAATAGCATGCCAATGTGCGCGTCTGGTGTGGATACTTTCAACTGTCATGTGTGAGCTGTGTCGCTTCGCTGATCGGCGCATCCGGTGTGTGACGCCCTTTACCCCTTGTTTTGCACGTTCAAGTGAAGGGGTAGGGGTGTCCCAGTTCTCTTTAGCCAGAAGGCGTAGGGCTAAGGGAAAGAGGTTGATACCCCTTCAAACAGAGATTTTTCAGGACCACACTCGAAACCAAGGGGTAGGAAAATTTCCCAGAATAAACCATCTACAATGACAGCATGACCGGAAGTCAGGAGATCCACAAATTAGTATTTTTTGTCATTATTATGAATTTTTACAAACAAGTAGATGTTAATTATATTTATAACCGTGTTCATGTTTTACCATCATGCTTTAAAAAAAACAAACACAAAAATCTATAATACATAATAATAACTCCTGTATAGCAGTCCCACTACATTCTGACACTTGATGACGCTTGAGTACCCTGTCAAAAAAAGTCTAGTGGCTGGGAATGAGCTGTTTACAGTGTCTGCTATAATGTTAGTGTTGTTTTTGGTGTGTTTACATAGATGAATATGGCCACGGTGTAAATACACAGTATAGTTACGAGCTTATTGCCACATTATATTGTTATGATAACATAATATTGTTGCCTTCAGTGATTTCCTGAAGATAAACACCAAGAAATAACACAACTGGAATAACTACAGCAGTCGCCATCATCTGATCTTATATGAAGCAAGAGATCACGATGACATATGATGATGTGTGTAGGTGCTGTAGTGCTGTCCCATTTCCTAGGGGTACATTTTGAAGCCTTTCCCCTTCACACTCTGTTTCAAGGGCCAAGTGGAGGGTTTAAAAAAAATAGAATTGGGATTGGGCCTAAATGTTGATTTATTTTTGGGTGAACTGTCCCTTTAATTCTGGGTAAATAACTGTTTCACACATTTAGAAGTAGGATTAAGGATTGGATTTTACCCATTGTTATGAAACGTGCTCCAAGGCAGCTGGATTAGCTGGCTAGCTAGTTAAGTTTCAGTTTAGTTTGCACCAATCTTGGCTTTTATGCAATATTAAGGCAGCATCACTTAAATCACTCTTTGTTGCCATGGTATTAGGGAGCAGCTGAGCTGAGCTTCCTTCATAAAAAAAAACAATTCCTGAAAGAAAAGTCTGTAAATCATGTAGTTTATTTACAGTATACTTTGCAGTTGTTTTAGTCAATCACTGTGTGCGTGAAGTGTCAGACAATTTGTTTCTAGTGTGATTTAAAAAAAAAAAAAAGTTGCATCAAACCTGAATACAACAGCATCGTGAAAGGCATCGAGTGGCATTTGGGACACACATTTGAGATCTCACAATGTCACAGTAGAAACAACGGTCTCTCACTGGGAGTTAAAAATCGCTGTATTTAGTGTAAAACTGATGTAGTCCATTGTGAAAAAGCACTTCAAAAAAATTATATCAATGTGCCCTGCAAACAATCACAATTCATGAATCATCCACCCATTCATACTGCATTCATTTACACATTTATTTTCAAGAAATTTCTTAAATATTTGAGGAACAAAAAAAACACTTAGTTGAAACCATAGCCGACATGATTGATTTTCTATAATGTTCAACTCATGGCTGTACCCTTAATTAAACGCATTAATGTTTTCTTTTCGTACCGGTAGAAATATATGGTTTTCCTGTATAGTGTTATAATGCATATAACCCTCATCCTCCCTGTGAAGGCACATTGCTGTGTAAGCATTTACACGGATGTCGAGGGCCCTGCGTTCAGGTTGATGTACAGTTTAAAAAGCGCTTTTATAATCGTGCAACTTACAAAAGAGGAAGGGGGGGGGGGAAGCACCCAGTCCGAGTAATGAAACCTCACGGCTACCATGACGTACCAAGCTTTTTAAAAAACAACAAAACCAACAGAAGAACATTCTCAGGTTTAGTGGCTCCCTTCCCTGACCATGTTGCTTTAGTAGGGTGTAAAACAAGGTAAAGGGCCTGCGGTTTTGTTTTTGGTGTCCTACTGTGCGGTGTTGGAGAGTCCGTCTTCACTGCTGCGACAGAAGAGCGTTTCTGTTGGCTTTCATCTTCTCCAGGCGCTTTACAAGATGGTTGTTGGTCATTTCCATTTCTTCGATCTTGTCTAGTGCTGTGCGCAGCTACAAATGAAGAAAAAAAAAAAGTTGAGTGAGGATTTGGCATCTGGATTGTTTAGTGGTACTACTCTTGTGTCAACTAAAAATAAATAAATCCACATGGATGACAGAGGTTAAGAATTCCAGTTTATGACTGTGAAATGAATATGTCATATCTGAGGCCCCGTTTACACTAATACTTTGTTTTAAAATGCATAAGTTTTACTACGGTTACACCTTTTGTCCACATTACCCTGGAGTTTTCGAGCCCCAAAAACAACGTTTTGGAAATGCTGAAGAGGCTGTTTTGGTTTTGAAACGCTGATGCTCCTTGTCAGTGTGAATGGAGAAAACGGAAACATCTGAAAACGGAGGCGTGGCTGCAGACATTTGCTGATTGGGGCTGTTTCTCAATATTAAGTGCACAAAGTTCAGTCTTGCATCCTTTCCTTGTAAGTTCAGATTTCAGTTTGATATCAGTCAATAAGCAATCAGTCAAATGTGCAGAATCAGTGTATGTGGTTACAGAAATTAATATAATAACTTATCTTGGCGCTCAGCCAAAACAAATTACCTGAGAAAAGTATAGATTCAAAAGACAGAAGAGTCGTTAGCTAGAGAACAGATGAATTAAATATCACGTTTAACAAATATAGTGATATGAGATCCAGCGGTATATTCTTAATAAACTGTCTGACGTGCGCTGCTCTCACCTGTGGAGGTGTGCTCAAAGCACCCGCCGACTGCCTGGAGCATGCCAGAGTGTGTGAGTGGTGATGTGTGCGTTTTCAGTGGTGTAGTGTGGACGAAGAGCTTTTCTGAAACGCTAGGTGAAACGCCGATGTGGATCATTTTCATTCTAAAATGCAGTTTTAAAACTAAAACTTATTAGTGTAAACGGGGCCCGAGTCTTTAGCAGATTGTATTTTTTTTTTTATAGTGTTGAGTTCATACCTCCCTCTGAAGTTTTCTCTTCTCAGCTTTCAGTTCATCTTCTATCTTTTCTGCATTATCTGCTGAAGCCTTATATCTGGACACCTGTCCTTCAAGTCTGTTTACCTGCAAGACACACAAGAAAACACAACACTTACACTAATATTCAATTATTATTTTTAACATCTAAAATAATTGATCACTATTAGTTTTTTACATTTTTTTCATATAAATCGATCCTTTTAAAAAGTTATATTATATTTAGATATTTTTAAAATTGACAGAAATACTTAACCACCATTGAAAATAACAAGAATAAAAATGCAATCACAAACTCTTTTTAGACACTACATTTGAAATGTAGTTAAATACAAAATGGCTATTTTAGATTATAGTATTTGACAATATTACTATTTTACATATTAATATATTCTTCATGTGGATCAATGGCAAGACATTTTGGTGTCTGCCTCATTAAATTTACAGAATTATGCATATTACGCATGTATATAATATATACATATAAGATATACATAGAAAAGCATACATTATTTTATTTCAAATATGCATTACATTCATTCAAAAAAATACTTTGTGAAAATAGTCAAAATATGGATGTTCTATGTATATAAATTCAGAGTACTATTTGTTATATTTACAATTTTAATGAGCATTAATACTTATTTTTTTAAATGATTATTATGTTCTTCTATAAACACACTTACATTTTGTTCCATCGTTGCCATTTCCTGTTCAGCCTTTGAGAGCTTGAATTTGTATTCACTTATCTGTCTATTGGTGTCCCCTACAGGAAACAGATGGCGTTAAAGTATGTGTGTGTGTCTATGATACATAAATGTTATTATAGTAGGACTGCACAATATACTGTTTCAGCATCGAAATCACATCACTGCAATAGTCACATCGAAGAATCTGCAATGTCGAGTTAGTATTATAGTAAATAGACAGTTCAGAACACGTAAGATTTGTGGCGTCACTGCAGACTTCAACCATAATGGAGTAACATTTTATAATCTGCATTTTTTGTTAAGGCCTAAAAGAGTTTAAAGCATTCATAAAGCATTATCTGTCATGTACCTAAGGTCTGAGAGAAACGCAATTTCAATTCTCTGTATGTCCTGTACATGTGGTTGAATTGACTATAAAGCTGACTAAGACTTTTGACTTCACCTTTATCTTTGCTCTATTGTAATTATCTATGCTTGTAATTTGTTTATTTGCATTTTATGAATGATTCACTCCTCTCCAGAATCATCCATTCTTTCCAAAGCACATTATTCAAGTCTTCTTGTGAAGTTGTATAGCCAACTACAATATTATTCATACCCCTGGCAAATTTTGACTTAAATTTAGTTTTATTCAACCAATTTTTTCTTTTTTTTACCGTAAATGACATCGGCATCTCCCAAAAGATAATAAGACCATGTACAAGATGCACCATTGTGGAAAATACAGTTGAAACCAGAAGTTTACATACACTCTAAAAAAGGAACATAACCATTTTTTAAAAAAAACGTCTGATAGTAAATCGTACTAAACGTTTACTATTTTAGGTCCGTTAGGATTACCTAAATGATTTACATTTGCTAAATGCCAGAATAATGAGAGAAATTTTTTTTGAGAATTTTTTATTAATTTCTAGACAGTCAAAATTTCACATACATTTCCTTGGTAAGCTCAGGGCTTTGTGTTGTCCACTCCAAAACATTCACTCTGTTGTCCTTAAAGCACATTTTAACTAATTTGGCAGTATGCTTAGGGTCATGTTCTGTTTGGAAGATACCCATTTGTTGCCAAGTTTTAATTTCCTGGCTGATGTCTTGATATGTTGCTTCAGTATTTCTACATAATGTTCTTTCTTCATGATGCCATCTATGCTGTGAAGTGGACCAGTCCCTCCTGCAGCAAAACAGCCCCAACATGATGCTGCCGCCCCCATACTTCACAGTTGGGATGGTGTTCCTAGGCTTGTAAGCTTTCCCCTTTGTCCTCCAAATTAACACTGGTCATTATGACCAAACAGTTCAATCTTAGTTCCATCAGACCACAGGACATGTCTCTAAAAATTATTCTTTTCCCAGTGTATGTTAGCAAATTGTAATCTGGCTTTTTTGTTTATTCTGTCTTGTTAATTTTCCCATGGAAGCAGTGTGTTTGAGGTTTTCCTTAAATACTATTCTACAGTTGTGCCTCCAATTAACTCAAATGTTGTCAATTAGCCAATCAGAAACTTCCAAAACCTTGACACCATCATCTGAGCTTTTTCAGAGGCATAATAATCTTATTGTATGTAAACTTGACTTTCAAGAAAAGTTGTAACAATTTCTCAAAAAAAAAAAAAAATCTCTCTCATTATTCTGCTATTAAGCATAACAGAAACAAAATTGATAATCCTAACTTACCTAAAAGAGAAAAAGTTTAGTCACATTAACATCTGCCTTTTTTTTAAATGGTTATGTGCCTTTTTATACAGTGTATGTAAACTTCTGGTTTCAACTGTATATATATTTTTTTAGCATTTATTTACACTTGAACAAAAAGTCGCAGTCAGAGTTTTCCAGGGGTATGAATAATTTCGGGCTTGAGTGTATATTACAATGTCCAACTTTTCCTCTATTGTGCAGCCCTATATTGCAGTGTAATGTCTGTGTTTGTATGACATGTCAGTGGTCGTACTCTGCATCTCGATGAAATGCAGGTCAGTGCCGTTCTCCATTCGCTCTCCTTCTGTGTAAACACTGTCGATCTTTGCATGCTTTTGCCTTTCTTCCTCCAGCTGCATCTTCAGTTTTCTGATCTAAAAGTGCAGAGATGTGTTACTTCAACTGTTTTATGCTAATAATCCAGTTTCAATCGCTTCATATATGATCATACCTGAGACAAAAGTTCATCCTTTTCATCTGCAAGCTTTCGTAGTCTGACATCTAGAGGTATGAAGATGAGAATCAAACATTACCATGACATTTTTAGAATACAAATATTCTTGATATTATATATTCATTATTAGTAACATATTGACAGTAGGGATGTCAATGATTAATGAACGATTGATTAATTGTGGATAATCTATTAAACTGGTTGTTATTTTGTACTGTGTTGCACTGCATCCATTGTGGACAGCATTATCAGGTCACTAAATATCTGAAATGGATTAGCAGGTCATCCAACTAAACTTGTAGCTTATGAACATGTAATATATAAATATTGAAGTTTCATCCTTGAGTGGCATGTAAATACCAATGAAGTGGGCTAATAACTAAATAAAGGTTTTACACATCATGGATATGGTGTCGTAAAATTGGCCCTAAGGCTGGGTATCGAGGCTGATAACTTTTAGGCACTGATTGAATTGTCTCGATACTACAGTATTGAAAAATGTCTCTATATGGATAAATCACATATGTTAGTGAACCAGTTGTGTTTGACAGCAAATCTATGACAAAAATAACTGAACTGAAATAAATAAACTGATGCTGGCACACTAGGTGAATTACTTCTGCAACAAGATACGATGCATACATAAAAATGAAGAAGTCTGTTCGAGCAAAACCCCTGTACATCTCTGGTGTGTGTGTGTGTGTGTGTGTGTGTGTGTGTGTGTGTGTGTGTGTGTGAAACAGGAGCTCTTATGAGCAAGGATGCGTCTCTCAGCCTGTGCTCCATCTCTTTTTACTTGCTGAGATACTTTTACTTTCATTTTGACAACTGTGAAGTTGTGAACTGTGAAGGTGATCTAAAAATATTCCATCAGATTGCTCTGTACCGGCATGTGATTGGTCAGAATATTTGATGAGAAACAGAAGCATAAGGTCAAATCAAAAAATGTGTTTGCCAGAAGTGACAAGCCTAAAGATTTGAATGCTTATATCTTCTAAATGTGAATTTTGCCACTGTTTTGGAATATAGATTAACATATTAATACCAACATCTAAAAGAATAACTTTAATTTCACTAGGACTTTAAGGTTCAGGATTTATTGAATGGTTAATTTAAACCACAATCAATCATGGGAATAAGTGGAAAAAATTTCATCATTAGTTCAGAGACTCACCCAAAGGTCCGTCTCCCGCTGACTCCAGCACCTGCGCTGCCTCTTGTGTCACCACAGTGATGCCTGACGTAGGCGACTCATGACTGACATCTCCGTTTGGTGTGTCCTCGGGTATGATGACCAGCCCGTGTTTCTGTGAGAGATGGGTGACAGCCATTTTTCAGTGACATTCCCCATGCACACAATGCAGGACTGCTGTCACATAATTACACTTATTTTTAAAGAAGTCAAATGATGCTTTGTAATGCTTTCATTTCGTTTGTAATGTACCTGTGCATTTAAAAGACCTACAAATGTCTTAGGCCCCATTTACACTGCCAGTTAAATGTGACCCAATTCCGATTTTTTGCTCATATGTGACACAGTTCGGATCTGTTCTATGATCGTTGGATAACATAAAAAAAACGCATGCATTCGGATATTCAGAGATCAGTTTCAGGCCTCCTTCACATGTTGAAATAAATCAGATATGTGACAATGCAACTATTATGTAAACAGGCTGATCGGATTTATTGAGGCGTTCCATTTAGTACACTATTAAACTTTTCCGCGATTTAATGATGTAGAAGAAAGAGCATGTGTGTGCTCATCCTAAAATTTCAGACCCACTGCTCCTCATTAAAGCCTGCCACAATTTGCTCCCACCAGACCTGAGATCTCTCTCATACCCACAAATTCCTCTGAAAGGTGGAGGACCATAGGCACAAGCTGCGATGACGGCCCTTTCCCTCCTCCTCCACCTCAAAACCATTTTAAAGTTGGGCGAACTTCACATATTTTGCAGAGCTAAAGGCAAGACCATTTCTTCCATCGTGGCTAGTGTGGCGCAGATGCTAGAACCTGCCTTTACGCATGTCCGACGTCGTAAATTGTATGGCAAGTGTAAACCCTCATGAATTAGATATGGGTCACAATTAAAAGAATGTGTAAACGGACAGGCAAAAATATAATCAACAAATAAAATATAACAACAAATCGGAATTGGGCATCAAGAGCTGACAGTGTAAACATAGCCTTAGTCTCCCACAAAAGAGATTTATTCTGTCTAACAGAGAACACCGATTTAGACCAGGCTAAATGCATTCATCCAAAACCATGACTTTCCCAAACCTCTAAGGTCAATAGTTCTAGGAACTGTGCACAAAAGTTTTGTATACATTTGCTTTACGATACATGGAAGCTATCCTCTTAAGTATGACATCATCTGAAGCAGCTTCCGTGTCTACGTGCTATATCAAACTGTATGGGGTAACTCAAAAAATGGTAATAATAAACGTTTAGAAAGCGCTATAATACTCAAGAAAATCATGATCGCATTATGCATATCCATGCCTAATATCTGATGGCCAGAAAGTGATTAATTTTTTATAAATTGGTAAAATATTGGTGTTTGTGATGCAGCAAGTCCAGAGACTGTTGTGTACACCATGATTTTATATAAAACTCACTTTAATGTGTGATAGAACTAAAACGTGGTCATAAATGTATATTTTCTCAACTCAAACGAGTAGCGGCTTGGACCCAGGAAACAGTATTCCATACATCACCACTTAAAAAGCGGACAGCGTTACATTTCTGAATAGACAAGTGATTGGCCAATCACGGAGCGCTGGGTCAGCTGGCAAATCAGAGCACTCTGGGCTATTAGGAAGGAGGAGTTTTTAAGAAACCAGAATGTTTCAGACAGACTGAAAGTATGAGGTGCTGAAATAATGTACGGTGTGTAAAACAACCAAACAAACAACCATGCTAGCCTATTACGATGCACCCCAAAAAAAAAACGCTATTTTAAAATAGCATCATATGGCCTCTTTGAGATCTGCATAGAGCAGAACTGCATGTGTCTTTATAGAGATGGCAATCACATAATATACTGCAATATGCTCAGTGTAAAAATATCATACTAAGAAGTCCAACATAAATATAATGCAAAAAAAAAAAAAAAAAAAAAGCTCAAAATAATTCCATTTTAACAATAATTAACGTAGACAAACATTGCATCGTGCATGGCTTATGAAATGAAGATGCAACTGATACTACACAAATAACAGGCCATATGATCAAAAGTCGAATAGTTTCCAAATGCTTGGTTTATTTTTTGTTACTCAGTGCTGATGTGAAGCTTTCATCCCGTGCAGAAGCACTTAAAGGACGTACCTCTCCCATTCGGCTTTTCCCCTTGAGGTCAGCCAGCTCATCCCTGAGCTCATCTCTCTCAATCCTAATGCAATCAAAGTATTCTTTCTGTCTCTCTAAGGCCTGGCCACACGCAGGGCAGGAAAAGAGAGAGGAGTGAAGAGAACAGTAGGCAAAGAAACAGCAGCAAACACACGCAATGAAAAACACTGCAGTTAGTGCTGGACAATATAGCTAGCTAGCTAAATAAATAGTGCATTCATGTTTTTATTTATTTAGCTAGCTTTATATATATATATATATATATATATATATATATATATATATATATATATATATATATATATATATATATATATATATATATATATATATATATATATAAGCAGCATTTAATAATTAAAAGATTTTAACACATTCTTCTTAAATAAAATATACTAAAAGTTAGAATGATCACTAATTATTAAACTGTTTAATAAAGTACAGCTCAGAATAAGTTATTTTATTTTTGTATACATATATTTCTATCTATTATTTCACCTTTTTAAATTCATTTGGTGATCATATTTTGCAAATTAGATGCATTTAATATTTAAAGAAAATATAAGCTTATTACATTTTTTATTTCATGAAAATAGTGTAATGATGTGATCTTAAATAATAATAATAATAATAATAATAATAATCATCATAATAATAAATTATGATTAAACATCACAAATATTTCATACATTGTCCAGCCCTAGCTTTAGTCACAGATAATAGGATGAAAATAGGACCAAGTTGACAGATGAACAGGAAGTGAAGGAGGGAGAAAATTAGCTTGCTTTTTTTTTGTATCTTCAGCAGTTATTTCATTTCATGCAGAAGTGTGTATATAAAAAAAAAATAAAACAAATTTTTTTTTTCCAAACTGGATGTTTTACATTCGTATGCACCATGCACACAGTTGAGTTTCATGAGAAACCAGCAGAGGGAAGCATGCATTTACAATTACAGAAACTGACAAATTCTGTGGCGACTGCTTTGCAAATTATGTTAATAAATCTATTTGTACACAAATCATTTTATTAAACTGAAAAAAGTTGTGAAACTGGTATGTTTAAATGTCAGCCTAAACTCTAAAAAAGGACAAGTCAAAAAAATGTCAACATTTTTATATGCACATGCACATTTTAATACACATTAACGCTTTCAAAAAAGTATTTTTGAGTGTTTTGTTTTAATGACAACCTATGGACAAATGATCAACCATGCAGTTACGATGCTAGTTAAAGTGTTAACAATGGAGTAACTACATGCATAACATCACTTTGACTGCGTTTACATGAACATCAGTAATGGAATTATTTGCCCTAATCTGATTAAGACAATAATATGATTAAGGTGTTTATATGAGTTACTTTTTAAATGTTCCTTTCATGATCCTGTTTAACATGTTATAGCACATAGATCGATTAATGTCATTGCGTCATCTCGCGATCCACGTTTCCTTCAGTTTCATGTAATTTGGGTGTTTCATTTTTAATTTTTCAGCTTTAACTGCAGTTTGGCACTTTCATTCAGGAAAATTTCATGCATGCCCGAATTAACGGGTACGAATTAAGGACTGCTGGAAGAGTGTTATTTTAATGGAATTTGATACCGCACACCGAATGGGAAAAAAAAAACCCTCCGCATTTCTTGGTGTGTGTGTGTGTGTGTGTGTGTGTGTGTGTGTGTGTGTGTGTGTGTGTGTGTGTGTGTCTTTGGTCCTTTACTGACTCGATAGGTGCAGAGAATAGTGTCAAACAGCTGTGTGTGTATGAAATATCCTGTCGCAATGAGGCAAAAATCTTACAACGACTGTGATGGTTTGACTAAGGTGTTTACATTTCTGTCCTGCACTTCAATAATGCCACTAAAATCAGCATACTCCACATGTCTTAATTCCATTTCTATTGACCTTAATTGAATTAAATAAACCAAAAATCGCTGTTTACATAGTAAACTCTTAATCAGAGTATTGTCTTAATCGTATTCAAATCAGATTATTGGTGTCCATGTAAAAAATACTCATTGTTTGTAAAGAAATCAGACTGGCTTTGCAAAATTAAATAGACAAAGAGATGCATAAACAGTCAAAGTGATCAGCGTTTCCACCCTTAATCCAAACCGCATCTAATTCTCCATCCTACCCCAATCTTTTTGTCCTTCCAGTTAACAGTTTCCTGCAGGTCAAACACCTCTCTCGTGAGGGTATCTAGCTTTTGCTGAATTTTCTGGTTCTCCTGGGATTTGCGTTTAATAAAGCAGAAGAGGAAAACAAAGAGCAGAGATTCAAAATAGACAAAAAAGAAGAAATGAAGGAAGATACGGGGACATGTGAAGGAAGAAAACAGAAGGATATAAAGACTATGAACTTCATCCATGAAGAATGAAACACAGCACTTTCACTCACAAAAATGATTTTGAAACATTTTTAACTTGATTATTCTGCTTTTAAATCAGAGAGTCTAATGTAAATTTTTCTGGTGGGTCAATAATTTCTGTTCTGGCTTTACCTCAATGAGTTCATCTCTCTGACGGATGCCCTCTTTCAGCTCCTCTTGTTTGTGCTGTAGGACTGTACATGTGTGCTTCTGTCGCTCTAACTCCTGTCAATCACAAAACAAGAATAGATTCACATCATAATCTAGCAAAGCTGCCAACGTCTACTAAATACACTGGGGGAAATAAGTACTGAACACGTCACCATTTTTCTCAGAAAACATATTTCCAAAGGTGCTGTTGACTTGAAATTTTCACCAGATGTTATTTACAACAAAAAAAAATCCATATATGCAAGAAAACAAAACTATTTAGTTTACAAATGAAGTTGTGTAATAAAATGAAATATTGGAGTAAAAAATTATTGAACACATGAGGAAATGAAGGTGTAGAAAGGCAGTGAAAGCCCAGACAGCAGCTGAAATCTCTCTTCAGCAATCCTCTGCCCTTCGTCATTGTTAATGAATATTTGCTGCTTCAGTCCAACATCTGCATTAGCAAAACGATGAAGATGAAACCAGGGTGGACATTTCGGCAAGACAATGATCTAAAACACAGCCAAGGAAACTCTTAAATGGTTTCAGAGAAAGAAAATCAAGCTGTAGAATGGCCCAGCCAATCACCTGACTTGAATCTAATACAAAATAAAGATCAGATTTGATAGACGAGACCAACAGAACCATCAAGATTTTTACACTTAGTTGGTCTGTGAAAAAAGAAAAAGAAAATCACACTTGAGCAGTACATGTGACTTTATTCTCCATATGAGAGGCGTCTTTAAGCTGCCATCACCAAAAAAAGCTTTTTACATACAGTATTAAATACGTTTCAGTAGTTTAATACTTTCTCCTTGTGTCATTATATTGTTATTACACACAACTCATTTTTCAGATATTTTTGTTTTCTTTTATTGTTATGTTTGTATTGTTAAATCTGGTTCAATTCCATGTCAACAGCTTCTTTAAAAATGTTATTCCCAGGACAAAAACATGACGTGTTCAACACTTATTTCTCCCACTTTATATTAGAAATTTTTGATCAGTTGGGTCTATGCATTGTGGTAATAACATATCATACAATGCTTTATTTATTGGATTAATCGTCTCAAAAATAATCATATTCTGTAGTAATGTACACATATAACACAAGCACCTTTGATTTGTTCTCCGTTTCTCTGCGCAGCTCAGACATTTGCTCTTCCATCTCCTCAATGACATCTTTGAGTGTGTCCACTTGGTAAATGAGGTTTGCTTTTTCATTGTCTAACTGGGCATTGGAAACCATGGCCTTCTTGTACTTCTCCTCCACTTCTGACAGAGATTCCTGATGGAAGGAGAGAAAATATCCTTACTATGAAAAGCACAGGAAGAGTTTAATATGCTACAAAATCACTACAAAACTCGACAGGCAAAAAAAAAACAACACACTGACCACTGCATTAAAGATTAGATAAAACTGTGAAGTGCAGGTAAAAACTGAAGAAGTAAAAGTGTAATCCATCCAAATATACAGACATTTTTAAAGTCAACATAACATAAGCATTGACTCAGCTAATACACGTTCCTGGTCTTGGTGTGCTTTTATAATATAAAGCTTGTCTGTGCGATTCTTTCTAAATAGGAAATAACTTGCTCCTCCTGTACGGTTTCTTTGCTCCAATCACCTGTTCTGTACATCACCGTTCAAAGGTTGAGGCTGATAAGATTCTGAAGGAGATTTCTCGAAGCTACATTTATTCAATGAAAACTAGAGAAAAACGTAGTATTGTTAAACCTTATTCGAAATAATTTCTTTTGAATACAACATTTTACTTTTTTCCTGTGATGGTTGAGCCATCTTCACTTTTATTTAGTGCTCTAATGCAGTGATTTTCAAGCTTTAACAGTGACCTGTTTTTTTACGTTCTTGAACCATATATCAAATGATTTACATAAAATAAAGTCAAGCTTATATAGATAATATATACTGACAGATAAGGCCAAGAGGCATGGGAGCAAGGCTAGAAAGAATAAAATAAGGAGGGATGTGGTTGTGTGTTGATGCCATATTCCCCCTTAAATTATCCCGGTGACCATTTTTCTCAAGCTTGCGAACTATGACATGAGGATTGAGAACTCTACAAGCTCTAGAAACATTATTATTAATTTAACATTAACATTCATTCATTCAATTTTCCTTCGGCTTAGTTCCTTTATACTTAATCAGTGGTTGCCACAGCGGAATGAACCGCCAACTTATCCAGCATATGTTTTATGCAGCGGATGCCCTTCCAGCAGCAACCCAGTTCTGGGAAACATCTATACACGCTCATTCACACACATACACGACGGCCAATTTAGTTTTTTCAATTCAATGCACATGTCTTTGGACTGTGGGGGAAACCGGAGCACCCGGAGGAAACCCACGCCAACACGGGGAGAACATGTTATATTAGATTTAGCAGCATAATGTTTATGTGTAGACTATGACGCTTATTAGATGGTGTCTTGATGAATAGAGTTCAACTTTTTTCATAACATTATAACCGTCTTTACTTTCACTTTTTGACCAATTTGATTTACCCTTGCTTCGAAAGAATTAATTTTATTTATATATTACTCTGAGTTATTGCTTTATAGTTCTTTATTTCACATTTTTTGGAGATATAACACTAACATTTGCGTTCATATTAGGGCTACATGATATTTGAAAAATCTAACATTGTGATTTTTTTTTTTATTTTGTGATATACATCGCGATAGGAATACATTTTCACCAGATGACTTAATATCTCTACTTTGAAAGAATTTATAATGTTATAATCGATTGGGATGATTCTGCAGTGGGAGTGCATCTTCATAAAATCTAATAAACAATCTATAAACTTTTTGGGATCCCCAACACGTTTTCGTTGTGGTCTGTGCTATTTGCAGTGCATTTCTGTATTTTCATGTGTTGTATTTTCATGCATAACAATCTGTAAATACAGTCGAGAAAAAGATACAATTGAAATAAAGTGTTTTATCATTTCACGAGTCTAGAGTACAGTAACTGAATGATACAAATAAAAATAATTCAATAAAATAGCAGTTCAGGTCACAAATAATAGTTTCTTATACCTGAATGTTTTTTCTTAAATAATTAAACACTCACGGGCATCAAAAACACAAGCAAATGAGAGATCACATGATCCACCAATAGCAATGAATGTGTAGTCCAATCGCTCCCTGCCTCGATATCCTTAACTTACCTATCCTCACTAAAATCATCAACACATAGTAAGTGCTTTGCTGTTTTTCTAACGTACTACTGGATAAAGATGGCAAAACGTCAATTGATGTTGGCTTCCCCTGAGAAAAAAAACGAGTTAAAGAGCCGAATTATGCTCCTGAGGGGGAACTTTGCGCCATCGTGGCAGACGAGTTAAAGTCGCACCTTAGCCTCATAAGGGAACTGTTTAAGGAAGAATTCACTTCGATCTCAAACAGACTTGAAACTGTAGAAGAGGATGTTCGCCTGATAAGAAATCATTTTGACAACATGCACACAGCCCTTCGTCATGCTAAAAAAGACAGTGTGGACGTTAAGCTAGCGGTGGAGTCCCTTCAGGAAAAGCTGGCAAGGATGGAAGATAAAAGCCGACAATTGAATATTCGTCTAGTGGGGCTGAAAGAGGGTGCAGAAGGAGATGATCCTTTAGGATTTATACAGAAACATATTCTTAAATGGATCCCCTCTCTTGCTGGCAAAGTAATAGAGATTGAAAGAGCACACCATATATACAGCGGGGAACGCTCAAAATCAACCCATCGCACTTTAATTTTCAAGTTGCTGCGTTACCAAGATCGAAACGCAATCCTGAATGGCGCTCGGACTATGGGCGTAATCCTTCATGCTGGAACACCGCTTCTTTTCTTCCCGGATTATAGCACCCACACGGCTACCAAGAGAGCAATGATATTGGCGAAGAAGAAGCTAACGAGAATGGAATATCTTCTTTCTTGCTCTATCTAGGATTGCTAGACTAGACACGTATCCAAAGACAGCTACCTTGAGGGCAGGTAGAAGAGTAGGTGGTAACGCTTTGCTTACTGCCCATTTTGTTTCTGTTACTGTTCCTGTCTTTTTTCTGTTTTATGCCCGAGACCAACCACGTAATTTAATTTTTTTAAATGTATCTTTCCTTTCTGTTCTCTTAAATCTGATTAATAGATCTATGGATCGTCTTTCTTTGATATTATATGTCTATAAATATTTTGTCATGGAACGTTAATGGGTTAAATAGCCCTATTAAACGAACCAAATGTTTAGATTACCTAAAATGTAAGCATATCTCTATCGCTCTAATACAAGAATCTCATTTTAGAATAAATGATGTACAACGTTTTCAAAATAAATACTATAAAGTAATCTCTTCTTCCTCAGCGGTTAACAAAACAAAAGGGGTGTTGATAGTTTCAGTGATAAGATCTGGTGGAGATACTGAAGGCCGAATCCCTTATATTCTTGTCTCAATAAATGATATTAAGTACGCCTTTATATCTGTATATGCACCCAATGAGGGTGACCCTTTGTTTTCCCAACAATTACTGCAGTTAATTGTGAGCTTGGAGGGCTGCCTTGTGGTACTAGGGGGTGATTTTAATTCCGTATTTGAATCCCAAATTAGATAGATCTCATGCATCTAAGGCCGATTCGGTGATGTCAGGAAGCTTTAACTCATTTTTACGACACTCTAATATATGCGATGTTTGGCGTATACAAAATGATGATTACACATTCTTCTCCGCACGTCATAAAAGCTATTCAAGAATTGATTATTTACTCACATCGCCCTCTCTCATTCCCTTTATCAGTGAAGTCACTATTTTGCCTATTCTTTTATCAGATCACTCTCCCATTATCACATCCTTAGCTTCTATATCATCGGACACCAGGCACAACCGCTGGATCTTTAATACCTCATTATTACAGGATCAAACTTTTGTGGCAGATCTACGAAGCTCCTTAACAGATTTTTTACAGATTAATAGAGATTGAGTTTTACCCTTTACTAAAACATACAAAAAAATTGCATGAAAAATTTGGTCCAATTCCAGGTCACTCTATTTAAACCTGGAAAGCAGCAGAAAAGATTATGGGAGCATCTGATTGTTATTGTGACTCCATCCCTATCTGGTATAACAATAATATATGTACTGGTAACAAACCATTTATATACAAATGCTGGGCAGAAAAAGGTATCTTTGTGTTAAAAGACCTATACAATGATGATGGACTTAAATCGTTTCAGATTTTGAAAGAAGAATTCTCTCTCCCAGGATTCTCCTTTTTCTTATATTTAAGATTGAGGTCTGCGCTGAAAGCATATGGTGTACCTTGGTCGTTCAAAATATCCCCTCATCCTATGATAGAATGGATAGGTTCTAGTTTGGACTCTAGAGGTATTGTAAATATAATTTACAAATCACTTATAGTACGACAATATTCAAAAATATCAGTTGAGGGTATCTGGGAGAGAGAACTCAATACAATAATTGATTGGGAGACTGTCTGGGAAAACTGTTTTGTAACTTCAAAAAACCCAGCTCACCAAATGATTCATTATGAATTAATTTTAAGGCTTATGCCACCCCCCTACTTGTTATTTAAAATGAAAAGAAAATCAGACCCTTTTTGTCACTTATGTAACAAATCTACACAAGGTACTTATTTACATATGTTCTGGGAATGTCCCCAAATTGCAATATTCTGGACCAAGGTACGAGACCTTCTATCAGAACTAATGGAAACTCAGATCCAATGCGACCCATTGCTTTTTCTCATACTGGACGATTCATCACTTTCCTTATCCATCAACCAAAGAAAGATTCTGTCAGTTGTTCTGACTGCTGCAAAAAAAAACAATCCTGAAACTATGGCTGGATCCATCTGCTCCAACTAATCTATTCTGGAGGCTCTATCTACTGGACATTATTAGTTTGTAATACACCACAGCCAAAATAAATGGTGCCAGTAAAACAACTGTACAATTTTGGTTAAATATGAGACTGTCAGATATGTTTCAATCCTGATTTTGTACCTATTATTACAGTATTACTGTTTTTTATTCTATTTAATTAAATATTTTTTTCTTTGTTGGGTGGATCTCGGGCTTTGTTCAAAACCAAAATGTTCAATAAAAAAATAAAAATAAAAAAAAAACACATGCAAATGATTATAAATGATAATACAAACTAAACATTGCATATCCTGCGATGTGACTATTGCGAATGATCACATTGCGATATCAATGCTGAAAAGATATACTGTGCAGCCCTAGTTCATATCTCTTCTACTCTATCTTTCTTTAACTCTTTCTTTCTTTATTCAACTCTTTCTTAATTAAACTTTATTTATTAAACTCATTCTTTATTTATTCAACTCCTTTCTTTCTTTATTCAACCATTCCTTTATTTCTTTAACTCCTCTTTCTTTCTTTTATTATTTCTTTAACTCCTTTTTTTCTTCAACTCTTTCTTTCTTCAACTCCTTTCTTTCTTCAACTCTTTCTTTATTTCTCATTATTCAACTTTATTTAACTCGTTCTTTCTTTATTCACTCTTTCCTTCAACTATTTATTTCTTTATTCAACTCTTTCTTTCGTTATTCAACTCTTTCTTTCCTTAGACTATTTATTTCTTTATTCAACTCTTTCTTTCGTTATTCAACTCTTTCTTTCCTTACACTATTTCTTTCTTTATTCAACTCTTTCTTTATTCAACTCTCTTTCTTTCTTTATTCAAATCTTTCTCTTCAACTTTATTTCTTTAACTATTTATTCAACTCCTTTCATTATTTCTTCAATTCTTTCTTCAACTCTTTCTTTATTCAACACTTTCTTTATTCAACACTTTCTTTATTCAACTTCTTTCTTTATTAAACTCTTTCTTTCTTTATTCAACTTTCTTTCATTCTTTCATTCTTTCTTTCTTTCTTTCTTTCTTTTTTTCTTTCTTTCTTTCTTTCTTTCTTTCTTTCTTTCTTTCTTTCTGATGTCTTATGTCTGTATTATTGTGAAAGGGATCTCCAGCTTCTAAATATAAACTGCACAAACACTGAAATTCACCACACAGTTACATCTGAAACTTCCTGGTCAAAGTCATGTGTCTGCATTCTCCATCTTCTTCAGCACCAGTTGGGAGTGAGGCATAAAACGTCAATGTGACTTTGGCTCTTTGGAGAAATGATCTCTTTAGGCAACACAACAGAGGGTTAAACGTGACTGTAAAGAGCTAATGTAGAAAGTGAAAGACTCATGCAAGACTCATGCTTTCAGACTAAAGAGTGCTAAGAGCCTGGTGTGTTAGTGGAGGAAGAGGGAAGGCATGCATTGAGCTCAGGACCCTCTACCTTTAGCTCTTTAAGACCCTGCATGTATCGGCCCTCTACATCCTGAATCTGGTCCTTTAGATCATAGATGTCCTGTTGAGATGGAGGAATGAATCATGGGAAAAGTTTGGCATTCGATGAAGGTCAGAGCGGTGACCTCTTGTCATACATTTTTGAACAAACATAAAGAGGGAGAGAGAGCTTTCTGAAGGCATTCAAACACAAAGAGGAAAGAAATGAAAGCATAAACAGACAGATTAAAAAACACAAATAAATTTGGTGAAATGAACACAACTGGATACTCTGAGATCGAATGCATTCAATAGGAAACTTTGAAGCTCAATGTTCAGCCAAAATATATTCAAAGGCAGGTAGATTCATCTTGTTTTAAGAAATGCATAAACAATCCATATTACAGAGAGGTTGCGTTTAATCTGTAAAGCAGCAACACTGCAAAAAAAGTTTTTCTTAGAGTTTGTCTTGTTTATACCACAAATATCTAAAGCATAAATCTTAAAATCAAGAAGCATTTTCTAGACAAGTAAAAAAAATGTTGTTTTGTTTTCAGAAATTAGTCAAAATTACATGTTCTTCCTTAAACAAGTTAAATAATAAGTCAGTGGGGTAAGTAAAATAACAGAAAACAAGACTAGTTTACTTAATTAGACTTATTATTTCTGAAATAAACTATATTTTTACTTGTCTAGAAAATGTGTCTTGATTTAAGAATGCTTAGATATTTGCACTAGAAACAAGACAAAAACTCTGAGTAAGAAAAGCTTTTTTGCAGTGAAAGTCAATAAATGTAATTACCCTTAATTCGCTAATAGAGGCCTCTGAATCCATAATGACACTTCCAGCATCTCCACTGCCTCTTCTGGAAGAGCTGCCTCCTAATGACGCCAGAGCAGCAGCGGAGAGAGCCGGTGTAGCACATCGAGAGGACGGCTGGAGGATACAGAGCATAAAACAATCAATAAAAGCAGATTAACAACCTCAAGACCTACTGGGCAAATAAATGTGAACACACACACACACACACAGACACAGACACACACACACACAGACACAGACACACACACAGACAGACACAGACAGACACACACACACACACACACACACACACACACACACACACACACACACACACACACACACACAATTATTAGCCTGTGAATATAACAATAGTTGAAAAAAAGATTTATAAAAATAGTCTTATTTGTTTTATTTCGGCTAGAATAAAAGCGGTTTTATATAAAAAAATAAAAAAACATTAAGGTCAAAATTATTAGCCCCTTTAAGCTATATTTTCTTTTTTCAATTTTCTACAGAACAATAACAACACTGTTATACAATGACTTGCTTAATTTCCCTAACCTGCCTAATTAGTTAACCCTTTAAGTGTCACTTTAAGCTTAATACTACTATTTTGAAAAATATCTAGTAAAATACTATGTATCGTCATCATGGCAAAGATAAAAGAAATCAGTTATTAGAAATGAGTTATCAAAACTATTATGTTTAGAAATGTGTTGAAAAAATCTTCTCTCTGTTAAACTGAAATTGGGGAAAAAATATACAGGGGGGCTAATAATTCTGACTTTAATTGTAAGTGTGATTCAAGAGTCCAGGAAATTTTAGTACTGCTGTTTTTTTTTATATTTAAAAGGTACATGAACCCCCCTCTTTCAATTCAAGGCTACAACAGAATTTGTAACAAAAAAGCAATGTGGATTGCTGTGAACAGATGAAATAGGAGAGTGGGTGTGATGGGGCAAAGCAGGAGAGAAAGAGGAGAGCGAGCAACTGTCATCTGTGGTGCATACTGACTCGGACTAAAATTCAGAAGTAAAACGTGAGGAAATGCAAGATTTTTATATTTAAAAAGTTATTTATTTTTAAATTTAGACACACATATTCATATTGTGAAAGGACAGAAAATTCCTTGGGCAATGGACTGTTATAAAATTTGCTGTCAATCCACTGATACATCAGCTGTCAATCCACTAATACATCAGCTGATCGTGGCTTTCAGACGCTTAAGTGTCCATCTAAGCTCTATTATAAACCAATGATCATTACAGCCAATACTAGTCAGATCTGGTGAGCATGTAAACACAATGGCCAATCAGCAAGAGTCTACTCAGCAGTGCTCAAAATACAAGTGGGAAATGCTACCACTGCCACATTTTTAAAACATTAGTACAGACTTTTAGAAATTGGTACTTCTGATGCCAACGGCTATTACACGGTCTCACAGCTTGACCGAATATTTCAGAAGCAGCTCTTCTCACAGGATAAAAATTTATGAATAATAATAAAACAGACACGTCATTGAATAACTGGGAGTTCTACACCACCCCGTATAATTTTAACCTTAAAAGATAAAATTAGGGGGAAAAGCTAAAAATTAGCCAGCTGATCCATTCAATTAAAGCCAACAGATGCTAATCTAGTTCACACATAACTCTGTGTTATGTTAAAATCTCAAGAGTGTTTCATGATCATTTAAAGGAATTAATTGGATATTAAACCTAAACTAAAAAAATATAAAATACATCACTCGAGGTGGTGCTAAAGATTGACTAAAATCAAATGACAAACTACCTTTCACCACTTGAGATGAGCAAAACTTAATTTGGGGCTTAATTATGGCTCAGAATTATGGGTCAGAATATAATCTGCAAGGGGGAAATTGAAAACAATCTCTTCCTCTTACCCGGCTGTAGTCTGTAAACTGCTTGTCACTCTTCTCATCGAGCTGCAAAAGAAGAAAACACCATTAGACTCGTGGGTTACTAAAAGTAATAGAAATATATTCAACACAATCTGAATAGTCATTAACTGGGTTTTGTCTTCATCCTAAACTAGGAAAAAAGAAAAAGGTTAGTGGGATGTGATTTGCTATCATTCCAGCAATTGGTTTAAGCACACATTATGCCACATAACTCATACAATTTAACCAAAAACCAATCAGAGTCAATATACTGACCACTGGTTATACTGTACCAAACCACTGATGAGTTACACACACACACACAAAACACACACAATAGTGAAAAGTGCTAATGGTTAAATGTTTGCATACACATTTTGGGGGTTAAAACAGTCCCGAGCTGATTCACTAGTAGATGAAATAAAACAAATATGTGAAATGTGAACAGTTTCAAACAATCATAATGAAAAATATGTGGTCATTAAGTAAAACGGATATAAACAGTCACCAGTAATGTTAACCTTTTCAGGAGTATCAAGCCATGCACAGTAAAGGCCCTTTATAATCAACTTATTACCATCTAGTACACTTGAGTGCATGTTTGACATCAGTTAATCCTTCATGCATGTCTTGACTTACACTGTCCAGGTCTGGGATGCTCAGATCATCAAGATCAGAGACAACACTGCCTCTGCGATTAGAGCGGCTGAAATAATCAGCAGCCGTTTCGGAGATATCAGAGAAATCAGACAACTACATTGTACACACAGACAGACAGAAAAAAATGACAGAGAAAGGAAAAAAAAAAGTGTTGGTTTTTTTAATGATATATTATTGTTTTAATGAAAACCGAATATGTGGTTGTGTTGTCTAAACATGCGGTCAATTTCTATTCTGGCTCACCACACTATCCCTTCTCCCACGTCGACTCTGGGAGACAGTACTGGCTGAATCATCATCAGAAGATGACTAAAAGGATTAAAAGAAAGTGAAAAGGAAGAAAACCAAAATCCATCTGTCAAAACTGTTCAGCAGAACACGCTAGCATTTCAAGTAAAAGTCATTCTTTTAATTGCACTCCATTTGTATTAGTGACAAGTCATCAAACAAGGTCTGCTTAAGATGTTTAGACAAATGCACCACAAGAAAAACAAAGACATTGACTGCATTCCTGCTCCACCTTCAGAAAACTATCAAAACAGTTTTTATTCTGTCAGATTATGCAGTGAATTCAGTGAAAAATACATTTTAAAACAATTCTCCACTGCATTCAACATGCTGTCTTTATCCTTTGACCCAAATGCTCTTTGATCAATCACAGGCCAAAAACAAATCACAAAACAAATTCATAAATAACAGGTGCATCCACAAGCAACAGCTTTCTAGGTACTTACAAGCACTTTACATTTAGTCGTTTAAAAATCACTTTTATCCAAAGAAACTTACAATAAGGAAGGCATCAGGCGATTCATTGTAAAGAGACAGTAATCACATCAAGTGCTACTAATACTAAGCTTCTAATTAAAAAGAAATACCAGCTAGAGTAGGTTTTTTGCAAGTACTTACAGATAAAAAGAGTCAGAAGTCTTTTATTTCACTCTCTATCGTTAACTTTTTAAAATCAGCCTCACAGGATAGAGACTTATAAAAAAAAAAATTGAAACATTTACAAAATGCAATATTTATTATCACAAGGTGGTTGGCAGGGTGCGAATTACAGGGGGGTTTGAAGGGGGTTTGACCCCCCTGTAATTAATGCTTGATCCCACCCTAAAGGACATCAAACCAATATGTATTTGGGGGGGGGGGGGGGGGGGGTGTCAGTCCCCTAAGTAGTAAGTAGATTGCTCTGATCTGTATCTTAAATAATAATAGTAAATAATAGATAATATAAACACATTTGAACACCCTTATAAAGGTTCATATCTTTGTGAATGCATAATCGCACCAGTCAGTCTATGCAAGAAAAAAATCATTCAACAGTCTGAAACAGCAAATCTAGAGCACCGATGGACATCATAAGTGTTCACAAGACACTTTTCTTGTAAAATAGGTGTTTGTTTCTACATATAGCCTGAAAGTAAAGTAAAACTAGCTGCATAGTTTGTATAGTTTGACCTTCTGTAACATTTGAAATAGCTAATCAAAGGATATTTTATGTCAGAATACACTAAATATCCCTCAAAACACTAAAAACGTAAATCTGTTTTGTTATATACATATGATTCACTGAAGCATTACACAAATTAATATTACTGAGGAATTTGACCCCCCTGATCGTCAATGTATAATTCGCACCTTGGTGGTTGGTCCACAGCGTTTTAAGTTATATGTTTGGTTGAAGGGGAAAAAAAAGTCCACCAAGAAGTCATAATGACATTCTGTTCTCTATATATACACACACTACTGTTTAACATTTTAAGCACGCTTAGTCAGTAAAGTTATGTTTTGTACTACTTAGGGCTGCACAATATATCATTTCAGCATCGATATCACAATGTGCACATCTGTAATAGTCACATCACAAGACATGCAATGTCCAGTCTGAATTATTGGCCAGGAGCTACAGAACACACTTGATTTGTAGAGTCACTGTTAACATTAACCATATTAAAATGAAGGTTTATAATTTGCAAGTGTTTTTTAAGGGCTTTGACTGAGCATTTCAAGGGGGTTAAGAACATTTTTGCCACAATTATGATGTTTGGAGGTTTAACAAAGATTTATAGCACTTAATTATTTATATAGAATTTATACGATTTTATATGAAAAGTTTTTTCTTACTTAAGATTTTTGTCTTCTTTCTAGTCAAATAATATCTACATTTCAGAGTAAAAACAACATTTTACTTAGAGCATTGGCAGATAATTTTGCTTGTTTTAAAGAAAAACTATGTGAAAACAAAATATTTTTTACTTGATCTACAAAATTTTGATATTTGGCTAGAAACAAAACAAAGCATTTTTTGCTATGTGATTACTCAATTTGTGTACTTGAATACTGTCAGACTTCCAAGAAAACGGTCAAATAGAGCTATTCAAACCATCACGTGAAACTGTATTCATATCGCAATATTTATCGCAGAAAAATAAAATATTGCAATATCAGATTTTTAAACTATCATGCAGCCCTAGAATTAATTTTGTTTACTATATTTTTATAATATTTATGCATAAAATACAAATAAATAAATAAAAATCTCACCAACTACAAAACTTTTAGCAGCGGTGTAGATCTCAGTTCCTTCTTTACTGTAGGTTTTTGAAGTGTTTATTTTCAAAACCATTACGTTCAATCCCTTAGAAATGCAATGGCACACCTGTCCTCAACATGCCACTCAATTTGAGATGTCATTCACGATCAAAGTACAAACAATAAAGGATGAGTTACACACTGAAGTTCAACACCTGCAGTTAGACTAAAGGGAGCATCTGCTATCCAAAAGGCAAATTGCCTGAATGAATGCATAATTCAGAAAAACAAAGAATCAACACTGGCATGCGCAGCTGCCGTGTAACATGCTGCAGCTCTGGACACATGCGACGCTCACCACGGGGCTACTGCGGGTAGAACTGGCACCAGAAGAATACCAGCTGCATTCAGAGGGCTGCGGGGAACAACACTAACCACTGAGCTGACACTGCTCCACGCATAGGATATCATTATAATTACTAGGGATGCACAATAATATCAGTGTTTGATAAATCAGCCGATAACTGTTGGAAATTTAAATATCAGAATCTGCCCGATACAGGAAATTATGTCGATATGCAGTTGCAATAATATGATGATTATAATATGATGATCAATAATATGATGATCGTGCATCCCTGATTATTTTAGCATATACTGATGAGTTACTTACAGCTTTGGAACTATATGAGCCATACAGACCATCATCACATATGGAGGCCTGTGAATACAGATCTTGCCATTTTTAAATGAACAGATGACAAAGAGGCTTATTAAACATGTGATCAGTGGGGTTTAATCACATGTGATGAAAATCAGACTAACCACACTATAGCTGCGCGTCAGAGCTGCAGAACTGCTCCTGGATGGAGCCTGAGAAGGTCAAAAAATAAGCAATAGCTTTCATATAACGCCACTAAACCACTGAATCAAACTGATGACCACTTTTAAAACCGAAGGAAGAGCCTACACTGCAATCAAAACCTTGACAAGACAAATTAACTTCTCACATTTCAAATCGTAATTAGCAAGTTCAAATTTGCTAGTATTAATAATTCAGAAAGGAAGCGGACAAACCCGTGGTGTATAAGTAGAGGAGGTAGAAGGAGGAGGTTTGGAGTTCTTTAAGCTTGTGTAGTTTCTTTGGTCGTGATACAGTCCAGTCTAAGGAAATGGTGCAAAGCAATGGAAATGAACACAGATATTTGACAAAAATGTCAAAAAGCTAAAATATTATGTTTTATATCAGGATAAATGTGATCAAGTCGATGTATCAAGAAGGAAGCAGCACTTGAGTGAAGTATATTGATCAGCACTGACCAGAAGGTCCTTTTTGGAGCTACTGCCAACAGTTTTTTTGTGAAGATCATTATATACAGAGCTCTGAAAGA
The DNA here is from genome assembly GCA_903798195.1 of Danio kyathit. Lineage (NCBI taxonomy): Eukaryota > Metazoa > Chordata > Actinopteri > Cypriniformes > Danionidae > Danio > Danio kyathit. Next base: position 49,714,912 of record LR812531.1, read on the forward strand.
GAAGAACATATTTGAATATTTGTAAAGCTTACTCTAACTTTCTAAACCAAAGGAATCTAGTAGGGCTGCAAATTAATTTCAACACTTTTGATATAGACTGTGTTTACCATTTTTAATTATGTGTTGTTGTTATTGTTTTTCGTTTTGTTTTGTTTTTAAATCACAGCAAGCCCTTAAAACTTCCTTTCAAACTTCTACTGACAGCAGCCATTTACATGCTATTTTCTTTACAGATTTGGGAAGATGTAGGAACATGTTGTATTCTCAAATACATGTTATAAGCTAACTAGAATCAAAGCACAACTTTGAGCTGATCTGAGACACTGAAAACTCCAGTTCATGAGCAGGGCCAGACAGAATTTGCTGACCTTTTTTTTTTTTTTTTTTCAGCACACAATCTTTGAAGAAAAAAAAAATCTAAATCCAATTAGGACCACCTTTTAGTAAACAAAGCAGTGGTTCTCTCATATTATACATCCACTAAAAGGCAGACAATTTGAATTTACAAATTGTATTGTACACTACCTGGCAAAGTCTTGTCAATAATACCAGTTGTAAGAGCAACAAATAATAACTCAACCTCTAGTTGATCATTTCACATCAAAGTTCCTGAAAGCAAAAGTTCAAGTTGCTCCAGGATTGGCCAGCCCAGTCACCGGACATGGACATTATTGAGCATGTCTGGGGTAAGATGAAGGAGGCATTGAAGATGAATCCAAAGAATCTTGATGAACTCTGGGAGTCCTGCAAGAACGCTTTCTTTGCCATTCCAAATGACTTTATTAATAAGTTATTTGAGTCATTGCAGAGATGTATGGATGCTGTCCGCCAAGCAATTCATTTTCCACTGCACCATGACTTTATATTCTATACTGTACATTATTTCTGTTAAGTGAACAGACTTTTGTATAAGCAAAGTCAGACCTTACTGTCCTAATTAAATAATTAAAAATCAAGGCATGATCATATTTTATTTTGGTAAAATAAGTATAATCTAGAGGCCTTTGCCTTTCACATAAGCCACTTCTGATACCAAACGATTAACAAGATATTATTTGTTGTTCTAAAACTTGGATAGGCAACAAGACTTTTGTCAGGTAGTGTACATATTGTATTTAAACATGCATATTGTTAAATAATAATAATATATCTATTAAATATAACTTAAATAAATATAAAAACTAATTAAACATATATTTATACACACTTACATAAATGGATAAACTGAATGATGGGCTAAAAAAAAAAAACACACAGGTTCTGTGTGGGCCTGACTTAGTCATGACATCTTTGTGCATGCACAATAAACAGTGCAAAGTTTCACTTCTACCATGAGTAAAATATAAGGCAAATATATTCATTTTATTATATCACAGTCTTAGCGATTTGATAATTGAACTAAGCCATAATCACAATTTTATATAATTTCAAGTAATCATGCAGTATAATCTATTCATAGATATACAAGGCTATGCATTAACAGGACAATGCTAGATAGAACAAAGATCCCAGATCTGGCTATACCCTTACATAAATCAAACTACAAAATCTACCTATACCGACAATCAAACAATTGAGAACATACACAAACCATGACAGATACATACAGTGGAGACAGAGCTCTTCAAAGAGGAACCACTGGAGACACCAGACTGCAGAGAAAACAGCAGTCACAATCAATTCTGAATATGACATGAAGCAACCCATGCCGCAGAAATGCCGTATGCACTAATAAGAGAGTGTTACATCAGACCCTTTCAGTCTGTGAGGTTAGGCTTCATTTATAGAAAACCACTCAACATTGCTAGTCATCAATTGCAAACACAGTCTTACAGCAAGTGAAACAATTTTATGGTTGCCACATACTTTAAGTATAATATAAAATTTTTCCTAATTTTCACTCCTTTGCACATTATCAAACTCTATGCATGCTTTTTCATACAAATGAGTTTGTAAAAATTTATACAAATTAGTCACCAGGTAAGGCTGCACAATTTATTGTTTCAGCATCAATATCGCAATGTGCGCATCCGTAGTAGTCGCATCGAAGGATATGCAATGTTGAGTCTAAATCATACTTGACCACAAGCCACAGCACATGTGATTTGTAGTCACTAATAAGTTTAACCATTAACCATAAAAGTTTATCGTTTACATGCGTTTCAAGGCCTACAAGGAGTATTTTAAGAGAGTTTAAAATATTTGGGCACAAAAAATTATGATGTTTGGAGGTGTAACAAAGATTAGTTGTATTTAAATATTTATACAAACATTTGACTTGGAATTTTTGTCTTGTTTCTAGTCTAAATATCTACATTTGAAAGTGAACTTAAAATTATTTTACTTACCCCATTGGCAGATGAAAAACAAAACGATATTTTCACTTGAACTAATAATTTAGATATTTGGACTAGAAACAAGACAAACAAAGTAAGAAAAAGCAAAGCTTTTTGCAATGTGATCAGGGCTTGACGTCAACTTATTTTTTTAATCACCAGCCGCTGTATATAATACAGTGTATATAAATATATATAATAAATATATTTTATATGCATAAATTAGACTTTGACATGCTAAAATTACTTGATTTACGTGTTGTGTTATGTCCACATGCCTCCTCATTCATTTAACTTTTTGTTTGTGTTGTGCATCGAGCTTGCTCAATGTGCATAAGCAAATGGGTTGTGCTGCATTGCAATTAGTTTTTATTTTATTTTTATGACTTTTCAAGGCTCAAAATTAAGGATTTACCAAATTTATCTCTGACCACACCAAAAATAAATTATTATTTCTTAGCCACAAATTTTAAGTGTGTCAAAACAAGCAAAATATAGCTGTACATGCACTTTTTAAAATCAACAAAACTTTTCTTTAAAAAAAATTGACATTTATAAAAAAAAAAAACTATTGTCATGGATCTAAAATATGCACAGTAATCTGTCCTGGCTAAAGGTCCCAGATCACCAGTTAACTAGACATAAATAGGGAGTTCATCTCATATTAAAGCAATGTTATTGTAATAATAAAAAAAAAAAAAAAAAAAAAATATATATATATATATATATATATATATATATATATATATATATATATATATATATATATATAATTAAACTATATTAACAAAAATAACTAAGCAAAAGAAAGCAGGTGAAAAAAAAACACATAAAAAACATGAAAGCTGCGACCGCTGCTGCTTACAAAAGGATATATATATATATATATATATATATATATATATATATATATATATATATATATATATATATATATATATATATATATATATATATATATATATATATATATATATATATATATATATATATATCCAGTTGAAGTCAGAATTATTAGCCCCCTTTGAATTGTTTTGTCTTTTTTAAATATTTCCCAAATTATGTTTAACAGAGCAAGGACTGTACATTTTTACAGTATGTCTGATAATATTTTTTCTTCTGGAGAAAGTCTTATTTGTTTTATTTCGGTTAGAATAAAAGCAGCTATTAATTTTTTAAACACCATTTTAAGGACAAAATTATTAGCCCCTTTAAGCTAATTTCTTTTTCGATAGTCTACAGAACAAACCATCGTTATACAATAACTTGCCTAATTACCCTAACCTGCCTAGTTAACCTAATTAATCTAGTTAAGCGTCACTTTAAGCTGAATAGAAGTGTCTTGAAAATATCAAGTAAAATATTATTTACTGTCATCATGGCAAAGATAAAATAAATCAGTTATTAGAAATGAGTTATTAAAACTATTATGTTTAGAAATGTGTTGAAAAAATGTTCTCTTCGTAAAACAGAAATTGTGGAAAAAAATAAACAGGGGGTCTAATAATTAAGGGGGGCTAATAATTCTGACTTTAACTATATATATACATATATATATACAAATATGTACCCTTGAGGTATTAATATGGATCTTTTAGGTACAAATTTATACCTTTTGAAAAGGTACCACACCAGTGACAGCTTGCGTACCTTTATTTGTAAGAGTGATATATATATATATATAAAATGTTTTTTTAAATCTTAAGCTCTTAAAAGCAGCAGGACTGTGGGTGCACGATCAGAACCAAAGAGAATTGATCGCACCAGTTGAGTTTCCTCTATAGGCACGGTTGCTTTGTGCAAGTAAACATCACCTGTGCATGCAAGCGATCATCCTCTTATTCTATATTCAGCTGCTTTCTTTTGCTCACGCGAACACAGTTTTTTTGTTTTTTGTCAGTTGTGCTGCTTCTCAATTCTAAGATCACATTTGCACGAATATTGGGCCATCTCTATTGTCGAACACTGCTTGTAAGAAAACTACAATTTAAAAATTATTTTCAACCAGCCAGAGTGGCTAGTGGGAGTGCCTGTCTAACCTGCCACAGCTGAAATCTACCTGCATTTGGCAGGTTGGCGGGTGTTAATGTCAAGCTCTGATTGTGATTATTCAATTTCTGTATGTGAATACTGCATGTTAAGATTCTCCAGAAAACCGTCAAATAGTGCTATTCAAACCATCTTGTGAAACTGTATTCATATCGCAATATTTGTTGCAGAGAAATAAAATACCGCAATATCAGATTTTTCCATTATTGTGCAGTCCTACCACTAAGCCTATTAAATGTGCACATAAAGTTCAAGTATAACAATGGTGAACTAACCTGCATGCAAGCAAACCCAATATCATTTCAATATTTTAAGTATTTCTACATATTCCATATAATTAGCTTTAGAATTAGAATATCTTTAAAAGACAAACGTTTTAAATTACACAGACAAGCTTTTTGTGGTCAAGACGTCACTCTAAAAGAACAAACAATATTAGTATGTGCATTAGCCTAAATTAGCAGATCATTACAGTCAACAAAATCCTGTTGCCAAAATACACACAAAGTACAGCGCCTTACAAAACACACACAGTAACATACCACCACATCTCTTCTCCTGGAAGAATTAACCCGACTAGAGCGATGAGAACTGCTCAAGTCTCGTAAAGATGATGAGTTTGACTTTAAAAGTAGAAAGAAATGAAACAAACAAACATTCATTTTCAAATTCCAAGGTATTGTTAAAGCCGTGTAGTATGTAAAATGTAGAAAACAACATGTCTCTTTCTTTAAATGACCTACTTTGCATTTGTTTGTAATTATTTAAGTTTGATAATTACTATCAAGTACCAATATTATACAATTATTATCAATAATGTTCAAATTAAGCCCTTGCAGACATTTTACTCAACACAAACATGAGTAAAACATCTCAATGAGAAAAATGAGGTCTGAATTTCATACAGAATCACACACCCTGTAACTACCAACACTCCGGACAGATGCAGTGTCATCATTTAATCCCTGTTGATGAGAAATTAGGAGAAAGGGAAGGAATAAGGAAAAATAAATGTAAAAAAAAAAGAGGAGAAAGTAAAAGAGACACGCAAAATACAAACCCGTCGACTGTGGCTACTGGAATGATGACCATGACGGGCCTTTTCTGTATCGGCCTGAGATGAAGGAAATGAAGGATATGAAGGACGCTGCATGTTTTAGACTGTTAGTTTTAGTCTTCACCAGCATTCCCAAACAAACACTAAACACTTTACATGCTGATAGTCTGCCACGATAAGGCCTGTTCAAATGACATGGCAAACATACAAGCCTATTTGCGGCAATATGACAATAAGGGCTGGTGGTCAAAACATATGTTGGTATTTATGGATTTTTCTTTTACAAGGAGTTAACATGTAATAATACTACAATATAAATCAATGCATATTCTCGTTAATGTTTTTCATCATTAAAACGCATTTAGTAAAAATCAATAAAATTAAAATCTTCAATAAATAAAAAGCTGTCTAAGATCTGTAAAACATTAATTTAAAAAACCATAGCTGCTATTAAAACAAGTTGTTTTTCTGTAGTCAATGTTAAGTTATGTAGTTACTAAAAAATATTACTTATTGTAAAGTATTACCAATAAAATGTAAAAACACATTAAAATACAAATGCATTATGAAATAAAATGCATTAGAAAATGAAAGGCATTATGATACTAAGAAATGTTATGCTGCCAGTGCCAGGTGCCAGCAAGTATACTACCTGACAAAAGTCCTGTTGTGGATCCCAGCTGTAAGAGCAACAAATAATAACTTGACTTCTAGCTGATCATTTGAAAAAGTGGCAGAAAGTAGATCTCTTGAACTTCATCCCAATCATCACAAATACTGCAGAAGACCCACTGGAACCAGCATGGACCCAAGATTCAAAGAAATCAGTCAAGTTTGGTAAAGGAAAAAAAATCATGGTTTGGGTTTATATTCAGTGTATATTCAGTGTTATTATTGAGCTGGGGTAAAATGAAGGAGGAGGCATTGAAGATGAATCCAAAGAATATTGATGAACTCTCGGAGTCCTGCAAGAACGCTTTCTTTGCCATTCCAGATGACTTTATTAATAAGTCATTGCAGAGATGTATGGATGCAGTCCTCTGAGCTCATGGGAGTCAAACACAATATTCATTCTTTTTCCACTGCACCATGACTTTATGTTCTATACTGCACAATATTTCTGTTAAGTGACAAGACTTTTGTCTAAGCAAAGTCAGACCTTACTGTCCTAATTAAATAATGAAAAATCAAGGCATGATCATATTTTATTTTGGTAAAATAAGTATAATCTAGAGGCATTTGCCTTTCATATAAGCCACTTCTGATACTAAATGATCAACTAGAAGTCAAGTTATTACTTGTTGTTCCTAAAACTTGGATAGGCGACAAGTATTTTGTCAGGTAGTGTACATCAAGAATAATCCACCAGCCTCATAAAGCCTACAACTACTTTAGCTAGTTTGTATGCAGTTAAATTAAAACGTTATTATCCGTTTTATCAGTTTAATGTCTATAATAGACATACACAAACACATGAACAATACTAAATCATGTGAAAACAATTTTCCCAAAAAAACTAATCCAATGCTATCCAAACAAAATCCAGCACCAGGACTACGACAGCTCCTTTATAAACTCAAAAGAGCACAATAATATTAAAAACATGCTTGTGAGCCACACGTAAACAGCAAGTGCAAGTGCACGAGAATACAGCTTGCACACTCCAACCTGAAAGCTCTTTATTAGTCAAAGGCAAAAGTACATGCATGTCTAAACTGGCCTAATCTTTCTCATACCATCCATTGGTGGATTTGCCCCCATTTCCTGCTAGAGGAGGAGTGCTGATGGTAAGAAAGCTGTGTGTGAGAGAGAGAGACAGCCACAGGACAAACACTGAAACTTCTGTTGCAATTCAATCTGACAGTGGATCATTTGGTACTTGTTAGTTTCTGACAGTGGAAAAGCATTTCACAAACAAACTGATGAAAAAACATAACAATTACACAGATTGAAAGTATGTGCTTGGTAAATATACTCTTCAAACCAGGTCTGTGAATTTACAACAACATCTACACTCAAGTACAGAAAACACAGATACAGCTGACATGGATAACTGAATCATTCACACGTGTCTGCAAACACTGAAAACATACCGTACTGTCAAACGCCTGTTTTCACTTACAGGCATAGTTAGGCAGCTTGCTAAATCTGGGATGTGAATCTGGAACTATTTGTAAAAGCATTCATATTGTGCTTTTTCACCAAACACTCAGATGACCTAAAAACATTATGTTTCAGCTTTGGTCTGAGGCCCCGTTTACACTAATACGTTTTAGTTTTAAAATGCATAAGTTTAGCTACGGTTACATATTCCGTCCACTCTACCCTGGAGTTTTCAAGCCCCGAAAACGGAGAATTTTGGAAACGCTGAAGAGGCCGTTTGGGTTTTACAACGCTGCTGCTCCATGTCAGTGTGGATGGAGAAAAACAGATACATCTGAAAATGGAGGTGTGGCTGCAGACATTCGCCTATCTGATTGGGGCTTTTTCTCAATATAAAGTACACAAAGTTCAGTCTTGCATCCTCTCCTTGTAAGTTCAGACTTCGCAAATTTGATATGGAAAACAAACTCCAGGGGACAAGTCAGGTAAATCTTGAAAGGGAACAGTGTACTTTAAAACCTCATTCGCATCACCTGGCTATGTTGTTTCACTATCTTAACAATAAAATGAAAACATGATATGAGGAACTGCCTGTTTCATTTTGATATTAACAACTTAACAGACACCAAAAATGTTGAGGCGTTGTGTAGCTACAAATTTATATGACCATCATCTTTACTGTATGCATATTTAAAACAAAACCGACCTATAACATAACTGTCTCCTTTCATTTTCATTGAAAAATATGAAACCTACCATGTCTTTATTGCTGAATATCAGTTTTAATAATCAATAATGGCCATTATAAAAGTATAATGTACAATACGTTTATACATTATAGGAAATAAAGGCAAGCAATCAGTCAAATGTGCAGAATTAGTGTATGTGGTTACATAAATTAACTTATTTTTGCGCTCAGCCAAAACACGTTACCTGAGAACAAGTAATAGATTCAAAAGACAGAAGATTCGTTAGATATAGACAAGATGAATTAAATATCAAGTTTAACAACTACAGTGAGATAAGATCCAGCGGATGATCCTAGATGAACTGTTCGACGTGCACTGCTCTCACCTGGGGTTTTGTGCTCAAAGCACGTTTACGTGATGTGCGTTTTCAGCGGTGTAGTGTGGACGGAGATCTTTTAAGAAACGCTAGATGAAACGGACGTGGACGTGGATCGTTTTTCGTTCTAAAATGCGGTTTTAAAATTAAAACGTATTAGAGCAAACGAGGCCTGAGTTTCTCAAAACAAAGACACCCTGGAGTTCACACTTGGTATTAAAACGATGCTAAATAACGGTGTAAAACTAGTGTCTAATGTGCTTTGAGTTCTGTTTGGCTTTCATTAAGTAAAATCTCTTGCTTCGAACAGCCACAAAAGACAACCTACTCCTCATTTACTGATGTAACACTTAATTTTTGTGCAATGGGTTTTGAAAAAGTGCATTAAAGGTGCAGTATGTAAGTTTGACACCCAGTGGTTGAACTAGGTATTGCACTCCTGGATCATAATAAAAGTACGCTAGGATGCCAGATTGTGTACAGGAGTGAGTGATTTAAACTGTGTTCTAAATAAAAGCAACGACACGCGATAGAGGGAATATTTTCCATATTAAAAGGAGTTTTTGTCCTAACCAACACCTCGAATTGATATATTAGAAATGGCTTCTATTTCTCACAGCTGAACAACAGAAACCTATGACAGCTAGATCACCTCAGGCAGTGTTGCCAACTTAGCGACTTTGTCGCTAGATTTAGCGACTTTTCAGACCCCCCTAGCGACAAATTTTCAAAAAAGCGACTAGCGACAAATCTAGCGACTTTTTTGTTTGTTACTGGAGATGTTTATAGACTGTTATTTGTCCATTACTGTACCGTCCCTACTCTTCTCAACGAGCTGCGGGTGATGCCCCTCCCCTGCCTCAGAGCACTGACAGGCGACCCAGTTCTAGTAAAGCAGTCTCTCTCCCACCTGCAGCCTGACAGCAGATCACTCTTCTGCGTACCGACGCAGTTTGAAGGTATCTCCCTTGTACAGTCAAACCGATCTGCTTCTCCTTTAATTTAACAATTTATTTTGACCGTTTATTCTTTTCTTGTTCACAATCACAGATATTTTAAGTGAGTTTCAGAACTTGTCTGAGTTTATTACGTCTGAGAGATTACTCCAAATTCACTACACATCTATAATGATATACTGTATTCAAACAGCAATAAATTTAGTGAAGTTGACATGCATAACGTTACATAAAGCGTAGACTAAATATAAATACCCCTTTATTGACCATAGGCTGTTAAATAAACAGAAAGGGTAGAACGTGATGACGTCAGTAATATGCAAATTAGCGTATGACGTAATCTAGCGACTTTTAGCGACATTTCGGGCAGAGCTTAGCGCCTTTTCGTTGAAAAAAGTTGGCAACAGTGACCTCAGGTAAGCCTTGTGTGCTTTATTCTGTGCTAAATGCTAACAATGCGAGTTTGAATGCATTTTACATGGCATTTGTTGCCATATACTGAAAGCAGAAAGTTCACCTCAGATCTTGAAAATACAACAAACCGTCTGAAATTGAACTTTAGAACTAAACACATATGAGTGATTCAGCATCTACATTGATGTTAAAGTGGGTTAACATGTATTAAATAGATTCTAAACCTTACCGTTTCGTGAGCGAGTGCATATTCTGTGCTTCTGAAAGGCTGTATTTACATTTCTGCCGTGTCTCGTCTGGTGCAAACAGCCAAATAGCTGATCACTGCCTCTCTCGTCACAGCGTGTTGTTAGGACACGCGGTTACAATGTAACCTGCTCACCTAATGTTTACGTTCGTAATATTTATGTAATTTGCTAATTAATAACCTCATGTGGAACTGCATCTGTCTCCCTTACTGTTCTTTTTGGTCACGGACGCATGCTTTCAGAGTCTTTCTGAATGAATGAATGAAATACGCTGTTTTCCAACAAGGCAACCCAGGGTGCTGACATATAATTGGCTAAACTGGCATCGTGCATATGAAATTTATCTAAACAAAGACAGCGTTCCGGCACGGAAAACCCATTTTCAAAGCAGAATATCTGACTTCAGCATTGTTTTTCAGTTAAACAAGTATGTTCACTTGGGATGTTTCTTAAATATCTGCACACATATTATGGTATTTTTATGCTTTAGAAGAGTCAAAAACTTACATACAGCACCTTTAATAAAAGAAATTCATACTTTGCTGCACTAACACACTGAAAAAGATGCATGATGTTAAAACCAAGTGGAAAAAGTGACTTCCACTTAAAAGCCTAGCAAGTCTTAATGTGAAACTGAAACGGAACTTCATAAGTGATCAATTATGGCATCAAAAATACTGCATCCCCATGCATCATACTAACTCAGTACACACTGTACTGGAGACTTGATTCAATATTTCAATAAACTTTTGCATTATCATTTTGCTAAGGTAATGATGACCCATTGCAATGCATTATGGGCTTTCCATCTCAACGTATAGAAATTGCACTTATGATGCTTTTACAGTGCAAGTTTTTAACTAGAAGATCAATAGAGCACAGATCTGCAGTTCAGCACACTTAAATAAAATACTTTGCATTAGGCACATAAAAGAGGTTTAACTGCACACTATGGTGCAACTACAGCATCGCTCTTTAGTCAGGAATTTCAAATGCAACTTGTCTTCCAGTCTGCTCTGTAGGACTCACCTCTTTCTGCTGTCGTTCCAGTTCTTTCATCCGAATTTCCCGGGCCTCTGCTCGAGCAGCTCTCTTCGCAGCAAGTCTGGCCTCCGCCTGCACAAAACAAGTAACAAAAATCATTTTAATAGCTGCAACATTAAACAATACGTGCATCTTGCACAGTGCTTCCACAGGTTTGAAATATACTAGAGGTGGCAGCCGGATTGAAACGCACCTTTTACCCATGGCACATAAATTATTAACTACATGCGACAAACTAAAAATAATGCGATTTTTAACAATATTATCATTTATTATGACACTAAAAAAGAAAAAGAAAAATCCAATATCCGCTATAAAAAAAGAAATCCACTATACTTGTATGCTAGTTAGGAGCCACAAGAACCCACTTGTAAAAGTTGCTCTCTTTCTCTCTCAAGTTTAAGTTCAGGTTACTTTATTGACATGACATTTTGTACAGTATTGCCAAAGCATTTTAGTACATGTATAAAATGTCTAATATATTAATATCATCAAATTAAGAAAATATACAGCAAATGAGAAATAAACGACAGAAAAATTAAATAAAAACTGACAAGATCTGGTTATATCTGATTAACCATTTTTAATGGTGTACATATATTTTGCAGCCAGTTTAGATGGCATTTCATCCTCTCTAAGTATTCTGAGTAGTTTATTCATTTCGTTTCGATTAAAGAATGTATTATTTAATATTTCTCTTGCTCGCTCAGCTGCAAAGCCAAGAGAAAAAGTAGGCTTAAATAAAAAAGGCAAAAAAAAACGTAAGACTCTAAAAGCTCTGAAATTGTATGCAAAGTTTTTGAGAGGAATCTTCAATCACAGCTCCTTTGAGCACAATTATAAACATGAAATTTTATTCAGCATGGGAGCAGTACACTAATCAAAAAAGCAATAATTTTACAAAAACTTTGAAATACATGCATCAGGATATGTCTGTATATATTATAAAGTAGGGCTGGGCAATTAATCAAAAAATAATCAAAATCGACATTCAGCACCTATAATTAATCTTATTTTTCCAGGTCAATTTTTTCAATTATTTTCCCTACTGCGTGTGGGGTTACGTGATGAGTCCAGACTTCTTGCGGTCACATACCTGCGCACCGTTAAAAAAATGTAACTACACATTATTTATTTTCACTTTTTATAGGAAAAAAGTGACTGTTATAGACAATGTGTATTTTGATTTCAGTTGTTCAGCATTGATGTTTACTCTTCATTCAAAAATCTCTCACTTGTAATATGTGAGCATTTTACTGTACATAACTTGTCAGAGAACTATAAGGGCAAAATAAATAAATAAATAAATAAATAATCAGTCATTAATCGTAATTGAGTTAATATGTTTAATTAATCGAGATTTAGATTTTAGGCCAAATCACCAAGCCCTATTATAAAGTATTGAGTAGTCCAACTAGTTAACTAGTGCTGTCAAACTGATGCTGTTAATAACCATGTTTAAAAATGAATACCACAAATATAATAAAGCATAAACAAAAGTCCATTACAAAGCATTGAAGAAAATTAAAATGCTACACTGAAAATAACTGTTTTGACAGAAGAAACTTAATTCCAAAAGAATATATCATTTTACAAAAGATAAATATTTGAAACACATGCATAAGGGTATTGCAGTATATATTATAAAGCATTAAGTAGTGCAATTTTTTTCCAAGTTTCAATAAGAAGAAACATTTCTTGTGCAGCACATCAGAATAGCTTTCTGAAGCACCATATAACATTGAAGACCAGATAATAAATGCAGCCATCACAAAGCCTTCTTTCAAAAACATAAACAATTTGAAACCTTTGAGTGCATATTTTGAAGTACGGCCCTGAAATGAAACTCCCCTTTGTCTCCACTAGTTTCTCCACATTTGTTCCCATTTAATGGTGATGTTTCAAAAGTCAGCAATCATAACAAAAATAGTCGTCAGAGCTACAGATAGCACACATGCTGATGATATATATACGAGCAGCTGGCTCACGGGACCCATATTCAAACCTGAGTCATGACTTGATCCCGTTGGCCCTCTGTCTCTCTACTGTCCTATATATAAATGCCCAAAACACAGACGGCAACAATAAAAAGTGAGGAACAGTCATATTTTCCATTCAACTACAGCTGGGAAAGCAACATCATTATAATAGATGGGTGACCAAGACATATATAATAGGTGGGTGGACAAGATATAAAAGAGAAAGCATGGCTGGTTGTTGGGCATACCCCCTCCCTGTTAACAGGCATTTAAAGGTGCAGTATGAAAGTTTGACACCCAGTGGTTGATTAAGGTATTGCACACCTGTTTCAAAACACAAGCAAGCGCAGGTTGCCAGATTGACAACACCAACAGCAGTGTGCCTGACTGTCACGCCTAAAGGCTGACTTAAACCATGTTCTAAATAAAAGCAATGGCATGTGATACGGGGAATATTTTCCATATTAAACAGAGTTTTTGTTCTAACCAACACCTGAAATCTCTATTTTAGAAACAGCTTCTATTTCTTGCAGCTGAACAACAGAAAACTATAACAATGATCACCTCAGGTACACCTCATGTGCTTTATTCAGTGTTAAATGCTAATAATGTGAGTTTGAATGACATTTTACATGACATTTATTGCCATACTACTGAAAGCAGCAGCAGATAGACCTACGCCATCAAGCTGCGGGCTGCAGTGAGGACTGTCTCAATAGTTTACCTCAGATCTCGAAAATAAAATAAACCATTTGAAATAGAATTTTAGAACTGTGAATCAGTTCAAGCCAACACATATCAGTGATTCAGCATGTACAGTTGAAGTTAGCTATTAGCCCCCCTGTTTTTTCCCCCTCCAATTTCTGTTTAACGGAGAGAAGATTTTTGACACATTTCTAAACATAATAGTTTTGTAATTTAATGTGTATTTATATAGCGCATTTATTGTGTATGGCCATACACCCAAAGCGCTTCACAATCATGAGGGGATTCTCTACACACCACCACCAATGTGTAGAATCCCCTTGGATGATGCGACGGCAGCCACAGGACAACGGCGCCAGTGTGCTCACCACACACCAGCTATTGGTGGAGTGAAAAGACAGTGATAGAGCCAATTCGGTGGATGGGGATGATTAGGAGGCCATGATGGGTAAGTGCCAATTGAGGGGCTTTGGCCAGGACACCGGGGTTTTAATAACTCATCTCTAATAACTGATTTATTTTATCTTTGTCATGATGACAGTAAATAATATTTGACTAGATATTTTTCAAGACACTTCTATACAGCTTAAAGTGACATTTAAAGGCTTAACTAGGTTAATTAAGTTAACTAGGCAGGTTAGGGTAATTAGGCAAGTTATTGTATAACAATGGTTTGTTCTGTAGACTATCGAAAAAAAATATATAGCTTAAAGGGGCTAATAATTTTGACCTTAAAATGTTAATTTAAAAAAAAAAAAAAAAAAAAAAAACTGCTTTTATTCTAGCCGAAATAAAACAAATAAAACTTTCTCCAGAAGAAAAAATAGTATCAGACATAATGTGAAAATTTTCTTGCCCTGTTAAACATAATTTGGGAAATATTTAAAAAAGAAAAAAAAATTCAAAGGGGGCTAATAATTCTGATTTCAACTTTACATTTAATAATGTAAAAGAGGTTTAATATGTATTAATCAGATTATAAACCTTAACATTTCATTGGAGTGCAGTAAATGCACTATTCTGTGCTTCTTAATGGCTGTATTTAAATTTATGTCGTGTTTCATCTGGTGCAAACAGCCAAATTGCTTATCACTGCACATCTTCTGACATAGCATGTTGTTAGGACACAGGGTTACAATGTAACCTGCTCACCTACTGTTTACCTTTGTAATATTTATATTATTTGCTCATTAATAACCTCATGTGGAACTCTGAATCTGTGTCTCATTTCAGAGTTTGCTACTGTCCAGTGGAGGTCACATTTCGGTCGCAGACACACAGTTTGAGAGCCTTCCTGACTGAATGAATGAAATACATGGTTTTCCAGCAAGGCGACCCAGGGTGTTGAAATATAATTGGCTACACTGGCATTGGGCGGGTTAAAGAGACCAAAACATAGACAGACGTTCAAGCACGTAACACACATTTTTAAAGCAGAATATCTGACTTCAGCATTGTTTTTTTAGAACAAGAATGTTCACTTAGCATGTTTCTTAAATATCTGCAAACATATTATGGTATTTTTATGCTTTAGAAAAAACAGAACACTTACATTCAGCACCTTTAACTGCATGAAAGAAGACCTCTAAGAGTGACAAAGATGAATTCTATGAAACCACACCTGTCTTTGTAAGAGCACTAGGCACAAATGCAGCAAATGCTTTTCATTATTTTCTTAAGTGTTTCTGTGGACATAAGGATGGCTGACGTGTCTTTGGAGAGCGGAGAAGGGGTGAGGTTAAATTGATGGGGTGGTCTCATTCACGTCTACCGGAAATCATCTTTAACCAGATGAAAAAAACAACAAACATGATTCAGCAGCAGTGTCTAATTTAAGATCAACAACACACACTTCAGGTAAACACAACAACATGCTGGATGGTTCCTCATGACACACACACACACTTGCAGTATGACTTGTATTTCACACTTCTATTTCCTAATACCCTACTACATAGTAAATTATTACTTTATACTTCAATACAATTACACCCTGACAGAAAGGACAGTGACTTGAAAGTATGCAGCCTGACAGCAAACATTTAAACAGGGCTTATAGCAAATCTTTACACATATGGTGAGGTTAGTGAGGGTGGGTTTGGTGTGTATGTGTGTGTGTGATTCTCCTGCGCCGCACCTGTTGAGCTGTCTGACAGTTTGACCCGTTCACCACAGCAGCTCAACTGAGCCCAGTGTCTCCAGCTCTATCTATAGCCCATGCAGCAGAGCCTTCGTCATGAGACTGCAACAGGAAATCTGACCGGGGGGAGACACACTTACTTCACAACTTCCAACATAGCTAGTTCATTTATTAAAGAGACAGTCGTACTGTATCCTGAAGAACAACAGCTCTATAGTCGGCCAGACCAATGAGATGCCACAGACAGACTACACAATAAGCTTATCAACGTCGGATATGGAAATGTTTGCAACGGTGCTATCATAGGTCACATTAAAATGCAAAGTGTCTATATTTGCGCTGGTTCGTTATTCAAGCAATTGGCATATTAAAATGTCTTGCCGATCTACTCTAAGCCTTCACTGACAGCACACTAAAAGCCAGTGTTTTTGCACCAGTTTGTGAAATTAACAAAATGAAACAGTGACTACGCTTACATGGACATCAGTAATGGAATTATTTGCCTTAATCTGAATACGACAATAATATGATTAAGGTGTTTACATGAGTTGCTTTTTGAATGTTCCTATCATGATCCTGTTTTACATGCTATAGCACATAATTCGATTAACGTCATTGTGTCACCGCGCTATCCACGTTTCCTCCAGAGTTTCATGTAATTTTGGGTGTTTCATTTTTAATTTGTTGACTTTAACTGCATCTTGGCATATTCACTTTCATTCAGGAACATTTCATGCATGCCCTCCCATGACAAACGAGATATTGGATGCGATTATGAACTGCTGGAAGAGTGTTGTTTTAATGGAATTTGATACCTCACACCATATGGGAAAAAACCTCCGCATTACGCGGTGTGTGTGTCTGTGGTCCTTCACTGACTTGGTAGGTGCAGAGAATAGTGTCAAACAGCCGTGTGCTTATTGACTATCCTGTCGCAAAATGCACTTCAATAATGTGACTAAAATCAGCATACTTCTGATTTCTGTTTAGTTCGATTATGACTTTAGTCAGATTAAATTAATCAAAAATCGCTGTTTACATGGTAGACTCTGAATAAAATTAAAACGCTACATTACAAATAACTGTTTTGACAGAAGAAATTTGATTGCAAAAGAAAATGTTTTATGTTTTTCAAGCCATCTTAATTATTTTTGACAGCAATGATGCAAACTTATAATGCAATGCTAATCAATGCTAATCAAAATAATGCTTTTTGTATTTCTCATATAGCAGGGTTCAACAATATGGACTGCCTGATGGCTCGGGGCCAGCGTGAGAAATGTTCGGGACAGTAGACACACTGTAAAAAAAGCCTGGTTGCCTTAAATTTAAGCTGAATCAAATTAACCTTATGAGTCCATTGAACTTGTTTTATGTTAAACCGACTTAAAACAGCTTTAGACTGAACTTAGAATAATAAGTTACAATGACCTAAAATATATGCTGTCAGGACTAATTGATCATATAATTTTTTTACAGTGCAGGATCGTTACTGGCCTGATCGGGTTTTTAATTTAAAGCCTAATTTTCCTGCAACTATTTGATAATTGCGTGCAAATACGGTCGTTGAATCAAGAAGCATTTTGTGCTTTTAAACCTTTAAATGCTACCTTTTCGTAAACACCATGTTGCTTTTCGATTCCTCTATCTGATTGGATGTTGTGAGCATGTTATTTTTTTCCATAACCTGGTAACCACCAGTACAACGAAGAGACGGCAACATCAAATTATGAGTTTAAAAGAATGTTTTGGAAGCAGACATTTACGTGGGTACAACACGACGAAGTAATGTTTTGCACTGACTTGCCAAACTGATGGGAAACTGTCACCTTAAATTATTTAGAACTGCAATAATATACCTGCACATTTTCCATATTTCTGGCTAAATTTTGGCAGGGCAAGTAAAAATCTGAACCACTGAAACGATTGGCAACTTTATTAGTGTATTGAATACTATAAAATAATAAATAATAAATTAATGACTGTGATTGGCCATGAAGGTCATCAGTTCACCAAACTCACCACTGTTTACTGAGTGTAAACACAGATACAGGGATACTGGAGCATTTTAAAGCCGCGATTCATCAGCGGATCGCTCATATGTCAGCTTATAGACAAACCAGCTGATTGACGTGACTTTGAAACACTCCCTGTCCCTGTATCTGTGGTTAGACTTAGTAAACAGCGGCGAGTTTGGTGAACTGATGACCTTCACGGCCAATCACAGTCATTAATTTATTATTTTTACTTGTCCTGCCAAAATTTAGCCAGAAATATGGAAAATGTGCAGGTATAGTATTGCAGTTCTAAATAATTTAAGGTGACATTTTCCCTGTATCTGTGGTTAGACTTAGTAAACAGCGGCGAGTTTGGTGAACTGATGACCTTCACGGCCAATCACAGTCATTTATGTTGAGTACAAGAACACAATGGCAAATCAGCGCCGTTTAAGAACGAACGTGCTCAACAGCGCTTAAATGTTAGCGGGAAATAGGACGTTTTTAAAATTTCAGCATCGAGTGGTACCGAATTCCAGTATTGTGCAACCCTAAACTGACTGTAAGTCAAAGTGCTTTTTAATCTCCAAGAAGCATCAAGCAAGAAACATATGACATTGATCTTAATATTAATCATTATTTCACTAGCTGATTAACATGTGTTTTATGACAGGCACATTACATTAGTATATTGATCAGTAAAGCCTTCATTTCAGCAGAATATGCAAATCAGCACACATACACCTGTAAACAACGTGATGCAATTTATGAGCATTGTGCAATAATATCATTAAATAGATGATTATACAGTGCTGAGTGAACTTACTTATAACCACTGCAAAATGTTTATACAAAACACTCATGTACAGATATTACACTTTCTTTAGGCAATATCAAGTATTTTTAATAATTATATGCATGCATATTGAATATTTCACCTGGCAAAAAAAGTACTACAGTATTTTGACCTCACATTAAACTTTAGACAGCAGGGCAAGCCAGTAATAGCTTCAGAAATATCACACCTTGCCCTAGATTCTCCAAGATGAGGGGACTAACTCATTCTGTTGCTTTGTAACTAATAGACCATGCAAATGACTGGCATTTTAAAGCAACAAAACCAGAGAGAAGCAAAAGTGACCTTAACAGGGGGTTACATGGCTCATATTTACCCACAGTAACCTGGGCCATGCATAAGCAAATTAAATGGCATGCTTTCAGTTAACAGAGTTCTGTTAAGCATTAGGGAGTTCCCTCTGCAGCAGGCGCAAAATGGGTGGATCCGGAGGCAGGTTCAATGAAACGAGCAAAGGCTTCATGCCTGCTGTAGGTAGACAGTGATTTATAATCTTTGAACTGCATGGGTGGAGTGACTCACATAGACCCGGCAACGTATGCTTTAATAGAATTGATAAGCATGCAATTCAACTTTAAAAATGTGAGATTGACTCAGTGTGGGTTGAGAAGTACACAAACTCCAGCAAAGCGCAGAGCAACATGCCAGATCACTCACACAGCAGGAATAAATCATCCTTAAATATTTAGATACTTATCAAAACATCCTCAATGAGGCTGGAGTTTCACTTCTGCACTACAACTCACACCATGCAGCTTTAGATTTCTCTGTTCCCTCTTTTAAAACATCCTTATATGGTTCATTTTCAGGTTAGGAGATATTGGCTCATGAATCTGCTTTTTCAGTGACAGTATCAAAAGGAAACAACTGCCTCCCATTTCCTTCATGTTAAACACTGAACAAACTGTTAACGAGGAAAAAGAAAGGTATGCACAGTGTCAGCTACCTACCGTTGTTTTTCTTTCCACCATGTAACTCTAACAGAAAAACCCTGTTCTTTATATCAAACCCTTACTTCAAATTCAGCATGTAATTATAATTGATATCATTAGAAGTGATGTTATTGATCACGGTGACTTTTGCAGCACTAAATGAAACTTCCAAAAGTTATAGCTCACTAATTCTAAAAGAGCTGACTAACTGGCTGATAAGGTTGAACAGTTAATCTACATTTGTTCTTTATTGCTTTAATATTTTAAATGCAAGCACTAAATGCAAGTATTAAAGTAACAGGAATGCATGGTTATAAAATGAACATGTTAAACAAAAATGATGGAGACATCAAACTCTCATGATTTCATATCAGCCTTAGCATCATCAAGGTCATCCCTTTCAGTCACAAGAGGGTCTTTAATTATGAATTTGGGTCATACAAGTTAATTTCAGCAGGATTAGTCCCAGAACACATAGCGATAGCAGTCAAGAGTTTTGGTGATGGGTTCACACATGTGTGCTGCTGAAAAATCTGAGACAAGTCCATACTGGCTGCTCCCTGTTCAAGCTGCGAGTCAAACTTCATCAGCTGAAGCTCCAACTGGCAGAACCTGAACGTCCACATATCGACACATCGCAACAATGCTATGGAGAGACTGACCAACAATGTAATGCAAGTCCAAACTATGTAGACTAACAAACATCTACAACTACATATGAGACATTCACCTTTACCGTATAAAGCCCATGGGCTCTATCATACACCCGGCGCAATAAGGCACAAGACGTGTTTGCCCCGACGTGTTGCTATTTTCAGACCAACGCAACCCTAATTTTCCTGTTTTCCACCACGTTGTTTTAATAGCAAATCTATTTGCGCCGCTTTGTGGACTCATGGGTGTGTCAGTCTAGAAAAGAGGTGTGTTAAGGCGCATTGTTGGCGCGTTGCTATTTTGAGAAACTAAAATAGACTGCGCAATAGACCAGCTGAAAGCAGGTCTAAAGTCCAGCGCAGAGCACGTTAGTTATGTGCCTCGCTTACACGTTGCTTAAAACACGCAGGATGCATGTACAGCATTACACAAATATCTTTACAAATGAAAAAGAATTAAAGGAATAAAATATTACAAAAATAATTTTCTACATGAATATAAAAACCACTGCCTCCATGCCTTTTCACCTCGGGTTTTTTTTCATTTTATTCTTGACAACTTGCTTTTGTATAATGTTATTATTATTAGTAGTATTATTTATTATATGCATATTTATATTTGTTTTATTAAAAACAAGCTTAGATTTGTCCACCTGTCAGGTTTTGGACCATATGGGGCATAGGACATGTGTTTGGATATAACTCATTTTTTTGACCACACTTCGTTATTATTGTTCATTTATTCGTTTGCTAGAAATTAGAACTGAATTTAGAAATAGTTTTGAAACAAATCTTTGCACTTAACAAACAATATTAATTACGTAGGCTAATGGATGGATGTCTGTGCCTACAACACAGTTTCCTTATCCACAAAAGAGAGAAAAAGAAACTGGACGAAAAGGCTCATTCTTTATCCTCATGCAGATGGTCTGTTTAACTGTTTTCTTGCTAGTGAAGCATTCAGTTTTTCCACTTACAAAGTCCACCATGTAAATAGCAAATGTGCCATGGTGAGATGCAACTGACTCTTAAAGGGAATGGGAGACAAGACTGATTGGTTTATCCTAAAACACCTATAACTCATTAAGAGATTAAGCACAACCCTGTTAGACCATGCACCGCAGCGCAGAGTGTATTTTTCTGTCCTTATAACAGCAAAAGTGGATTCAGACATGCCTTTAATGCTTTTGCGCCCTGCGCTTTAGACTTTGCACCTAAATCATTAAAATAGAGCCCTATGTGTCTTATTTGACAGAGGAACTCCTAAGGCTTCTACCAACATGGCCAAAACTTTGATGAAATAACTTTTGGTTTGTTAGTAATATTTCAAGATCAACATTTACTGAACTGAAGCAATAAGGCATTTATTTGAGTATATCATTTGGTAAACACCTATTTTATACAGTCATTGGTAAACACACACACAACTACAGGGATAGTTCACCCAACAATTTTTATTCTGTCATCATTTATTCACACTTGAGTTCTTTGATCTGTTGAACACAATAGAAGATGAATGTCAGAAAAATGTAACCACTGATATCCACAATAGGGAAAACTAATGGACAAATAAGGAAGTCAATAATTACAGGTTTACAACATTTTTCAATATATTTTTTGTGTTCAACAAGTCAAGGGTGAGAAATTATGACATTTTTGGGTGAACTATCCCTTTAATACTACAAAACATTTAAATATCACCTTACTAAGTCATATTAGTGGAATAATACTCTGAATTTCATCTTACATTTTGTCCAAATATATAATTACATCTGCACTTAGTTGTATATTTTTGTTTTTCTTCCTCCCTTATATTCTTAATGTTAAATAACATATCATTTATTTAACATAATTTCAAAAATGGTACAAAAACAAATACTTACTTTTATATACATAAACTTTATATCTCAATAAGTAAACAATCAAAAAAATAAAAAGTAAAATGCCAGGCTTAACAAGGTAAATATTTTCATACTGGTAAGTCGCTTAAATTCGGTTAAGATCCCCATTTGAGATGTCATAACAAACGGCTTCTTTCCAAAACACCGCCCTTCAAAGACATGCCAGGAAATCCAACGTCAGCAAACACGAACAGGCACAATGACTGACAGCAGGAGAACATTTCTGATTATATGGTGTTGGCCATTTCTTTTTTTGCTGTTTACAGAGCCTTGGGCTATCCCCGATACAGGTACACATATTCCTGTAATATCTGTCATGTAATAGAGGGATACTTTAAGACAGGTATTTCAAAAAGACAAACAGCTTACCACACCTTCGGCACTCTCCAATGACTTAAAATAGCATCCTATCCATTCAGTTTGTGTATGATAATGGAAAAACAACAGAATCAGCATCTGACTCACTTTTGCGGAAATGCAAGTCATCATTAATTCTACTGACGTCCACTGCATGTCCATTAGCTTTGTAAAACATAATTCTGTATCACTGCTGACTGTTTATACAACCACATCCAGTCACTCATTTTATAAAAATGCAAGTTATATCATTACTTCTACTGATGTCCATTGCATGTACATTAGCTTTGTAAAACATAATTCTGTATCACTGCTGTTGCGAAAAAAAATCTATAAAATGGTTTGAGATCAGTGTCAGCAAATCCAAACATTTGACAGCAAGCACAAAAATCATTGTATATATATTAATCTCAATTGGCTTTACACCAATTTCCTGGTCAATAAAATGACAACATGAATTCTGAAGGCCCTGAAATATCTTAAGTAAAATTGGAGAACAAACTGGTGTGACCAAAATTAAGATTATTTGGAGTTTGTTTCAAAAGCCTGCAACAGCTTGCAGAAGCAAACATTTCGGAAAGGTTTACCACTTCAGCTGGTAAACATCTTTAAAATACTATTGGACGGTGGCGATGATATAATAGGTAGGCAAGACTATGGCCCTGTTTACACTAATACATTTTAGTTTTAAAACGCATAAGTTTTGCTACAGTTACGCCTTCCATCCACACAATTTGGAAACGCTGAAGAGGCTGTTTTGGTTTTAAAATGCTGCTGCTCCGTATCAGCGTGGATGGGGGAAAACTGAGACATCTGAAAACAGAGGCGTGGCTGCAGAGCAGACATTCGCCTATCTAATTGGGGGGTTTTCATCAATATTAGGCTAGTGCACAAAGTTCAGTCTTGCACACTTTCCTTGTAAGTTCAGACTTCGCAAGTTTGATGTGGAAAACAAACTTGGGTAAATCTTCAAAGGGAACAGTGTACTTTATAACCTCATTCCCATCACCTGGCTACGTTGTTTCACTATGTTAACAATAAAATG
The DNA here is from genome assembly GCA_903798195.1 of Danio kyathit. Taxonomy (NCBI): domain Eukaryota; kingdom Metazoa; phylum Chordata; class Actinopteri; order Cypriniformes; family Danionidae; genus Danio; species Danio kyathit. The sequence continues at coordinate 49,738,749 of LR812531.1, forward strand.
AAAACATGATATGAGGAACTGCCTATTTTCATTTTGATATTAGCAACTTAACAGACACTAAAAATGTTGAGTTGTCATGTAGCTTATTTATATGACTGGCATCTTCACTGTATGCATATTTATAACAAAATGGAGCCTAGAGCATAACTGGCTCCTTTCATTTTCTTTGAAAAATATAAAACATACCAGCTCTTTTGCTAAATATCAGTTTTAATAATCAATAACGGCCATTATAAAATTATAACGTACAATAAGTTTATACAATATAAGCAAGCAATCAGTCAAATAAGCAGAATCCATGTACGTAATTACATAAATTTATATATTTCATAACGAATTAATTATTTGTAGCCTACCGTTTCAACTACAGTACCTGACCCGCATGGTCTTTGTTTTACCCATAACCAAATCATAAATAAATAAATAAAGATAAGTTACACACAAATTACCACCAGGGCCGGCGCGTCCATAGAGGCGACCTAGGCGGCTGCCTAGGGTGGCAGAACAGTAAGGGCGACGTCCGCGGCGCGTCTCCCCCTGGTCTCCCCCCCCTTCGCTTTCGTCCGCAACAAACCCTGCATCATCTCAGCGCCCCTCTGTCTTCGCTTTCGTCCGTGACAAACCCCGCATCATCTCAACACCCAGCTCCGCCGCCCCCTCCCTGCCGGCTTTTTCGGATTGAAGGCAGCATAACTTTCTGCATTCTCCTGATTACCACCTGTCAATCACTTTTTTCGCGGGACTCTGGCATGAGTAGGCAGAGTGAACTGTGTTATTATAATGACGTTCACAAATTTGGTTGGTAAAAAAGGTGCACAACCAACAGTATCTGAGGTTTACGCTAAAATGACTAAGTACAAGCGTGAAAGCGAAAGATTGAAGCAGTGTACTGATGCTGTGACAAGTTACCTGATAGATTCAGGACTGAAGATGCGTTAGATAGAGACGAAATTAATTAAATATAACGTTTAACAACTATAGTGAGACGCAATCCAGCTGTACATCTTTGATAAACTGTCCGACGTACACTGTTCTCTGGAGCTCAGACGAGCGCATGACAATGTGTGTGTGTGTGTGTGTGTGTGTGTGTGTGTGGCTGTGTCTGTCTCTGTGTGTGTGAGTGGTCACGTGATGTGTTTTCAGCGGACGGAGGGCTGTTCAGAAATGCTAGGTGAAACATCAGTGTGGATGTGGATCATTTTCGGTCTAAAATGGCATTTTAAAACTAAGCTGTATTAGTGTAAACGGGGCCTGAGTGTGTATTTTTTACGAGCGGATTTGCGACGGGGGCGATGCCGTCTCAGCATTGCGATGTCTATCGGCCATCTGCAATGGACGATGGCATAGTCTATCGGCCCAACCCTAATGTCAAACCAACAATCAAAGATCACAGATTTTATCTCAGAATTTCAGAAGTGGTTTAGGATTCCCTAAATTTGTCTCAGGCGACCAAATTGTGGCTGAAATCCCACATTGTGAGCTTGGCTTAAGTTTAAGCTCCTACCAGACCCAGAGACTGGCTGAATAGATTCAGCTGAAATGCAAAATGGTAAAAAAAACTCAACAGTTTTACTCTAGGATTGATGTAAAATGAGCCCATTTACAATACGTCAAATGCCACTGAGTCAAAATATGAACACTGAGAAAAAGCTACTTTATAGTATTCTTTATAATTGATTTCAAATGAGAGAAACGCTTGCAAAATAAATATGGCTAATAATGTAAAGCCGTTTACTTTAGAGCAATCTGCAATGTAAAGATCTATTTGAATAAATGTGATGTGCATGGAGTGCAGAATAGCAAAGATTGTGCAAACATCCACATTCCTACCATCAGATGAACAAAAATAAACCTCACTGTGAGTATATTGGGGCCTTACTTGAATGCTTTCTTTATTGTGGTCACAGGAAACCACCAGCCACAAGATGACACCATTGAGATAAACAAGGATTACAAGCGAACACCTCTTACCTCTCTGGCGATGCTGCTCAGAGCCTCATCCTCCGCTGAGAAACGGTCTTTAACCGGGGCCCGTTTTCGTCCTGATCCTGGCGTCCCCATGTCAGCAGCAACTCCACAGCCTGAATCACTTGGTTCCCCTAATATTCTGCAGACAAAGACCAAAATTATCAGCAGCTGTCATAATTTAGGACAGGCTATGTACGAAAACACAGAATGAGACGTTCATGGCATATGTGTGTAAAATTTGGTCTAAACAACCACTCGGTTGAGACAATCTAGCACTTTAACAACACACAGTATTGAAGACATACAGACATTTGCAGTGACAGGCATTTTTTACTATGCATGTTTATATGATCTTAGTGTTATTTTATAAAATTAACAAAAAAATATGAAAAGGTAGGCTAGATAAGCTTGTCCCCTCACACTATCTCACACAACCACAAATAGAGCCTTTAGTCATGCATGTCTGGACTCAGAGCTGATTAACACCAGACACACACCTCATAACATAATGTGACAAAGCAGAGAAATATCACAGGCATGGAGGACTAAAAGGTTTAGGTTGATTCCATTTATAAATACTGCTTCATCTGTTCTTATTTGCTCAGTTAGTTCATTCAAATAATGACTTTCAATGAGCACTTTCATTAATATAGCCAAACAATTCCTGAATGTTCAGTAGTTCTACCAAAGAACTGTGTGGTGTGTGTGTATTTAGATGTCACATTTGTCTTTATGATGTATGTAAACACATGCTGAACGTGCGGCGATGTCTAATTACAGTTCAATGTAAATAAAGCTATAAATATGAATCTATATTTGTATTGATATTTCTGCTGGGGGTACTAAATATAAACCAACACTCATTGAGCAGCGTGACAGGCTAACTTAAAGCGCTTTATTTTAACAGAAAACACATAATTGTTAGGTATTAAAGACTTTTAGTATTGGCTACATAAAGCTTTTATGTATGTACACATAACAAGTTATAAATGTTGCAAAGAGAAACTCATATTCATGACTCTAGTTAGCGGTTAGCTTGCTAGCTTGTCCTCAAAAACATAAAGTGTGTAAATGTCACTCTCAAGACTCCTATTAATTCACATATTACAATTTAATGACCTGCCTGGACCTTCATGACAGTTAGTTCCGTAAGTGCCGGTTTCTTACCGTTTCTGTCCGTCAGTATTCCGCTCGATACTCGGGTCGGTTCTGACTGACTGACTGGGACCCGAGCGCGTTCCCGCTGACCAGTGAGCGAGCGCGCGTCACATGCACGTGCGCGCGGCTGTATATGAGTGAGCGCGCGCGTGCCTTCGTGACAGCCACAAACTGACACTGTCTGTCACTACAAACTTTCCCCAAAAACGCCTAATGCTAATTTTTAAGAGACGCTACAGTCAGTTTATTTTTGTGTAAAAAAAAATAGTAAAAGTAGGTGAAAGTAGATACACACTGTGATCATGGGCGTCCCTGAGAGTTTGAAGTGTTTTTCCAGCTTCGCGCTGAAAGGCCCGGATGTTGAGGAAAAAGAGGCGTGGTGTTTGAACACACCTAGACCAACTAATCATCTGTACTCTCACTTTTTAACTATCGTAACAGGGGATACAAAAACACATTATATGCAGTAACATTATGTGATTTGGGTTGGTACGTGTATAAATATAGTCATGATACAATTTATAAAATTTTAATACAATAAGATGAAAGATCAACAGATGAAATAAACAATTGCATGCAATTAAAAAGTAGAGAAAATAAGAAAAGAGAAATGAATAAAGTAATTGAGTATTAAAGAAACAAAAAAAAAAGTAAATAATACAAATGATTGACATAATATTGTAAAAAAAATTGATCTGATCAAAATAAGCTGTAAGTAGGCTATTCAGTATTCAATGATGGCATTTATAACTAAACCTATTTCCCTAAACACCATACCTGTTAACCCTCCCGTTTTTTCCCGGGATTCTGTACGTATGCGATTTGATGCTGAGCTCAAGTGGACACTGGTTTTTGGGTGCGTGTTTAAACAAACATATACACATCATCATAATAATAATAATAATAATAATAATAATAATAATAATAATAATAATAATAATAACAATAATGGCGGTTCATTCCGCTATGGCGACCCCAGATTAATAAAGGGACTAAGCCGAAAAGAAAATAAATGAATGAATGAATAATAATAATAATAACAACAACATCTAGACATGTCGATCTTGTTGTGTTTTCTTTTAAACACAACTAATTTTGTCTTAAATGAGCATAAACAGTTAGGAAAACAGTCAAATGCTTTCAATATACATATATGCAGTGACAGCTCTGTTATTTAATGTAATCAAACCAAAAAAATCTAAATAAGAGATTCATTCGCTGCTCTTTAATCAGAATGTTTAAATTATACAGTGAAGAAAAGATGAGATTTGATAACTTGATTCTATTTCTTTATAATAGCTAATAGTTTAAATAAGCTGAACTGTTTGCTAATTTATTTGCAGCTTTTTCTAATGTATACTAATTATTATATCCTTTGTAAATAATAATAAAAATGTATTACTGATCGTTTCAGAAGTTTATTTACAATGAAACAGCTCCAGATAAACATATTAATTTTTTTTTTGGGGGGGGGGGGGTATCCCTTATTTTCACATCCCAATGTTGACAGGTATGCTAAACACTAAAGAACAGAAAACCTTTAAAACTGAACAGATGTGTATCTTCTGTCTTGTCTTGTAGCCAACTTTTGTTTATTTCAGTTGCTTTTTGTGTCATTCGCATGGGATGATTTACCGCGGTTTGGAAAAGTCAAGGTTTTAAAACCGCCAAAATTTTCTGTAATACCGTTCCTAAGGTATGTGTAAAAATCTTTATTTACATTTTTTTTTACGAGAACAGTATCTTCAGCAGAAAAGATATCCAAGGATGCTGTTTTAAATTGTAATCTGAAAATGAAATGAAAATGAAAATGTAATCTGTGTTTTTGAAACTAATGAAGACAGCAGAAGTTAATTCATTTGAATTATTTTAGCCTGACATGTTTACTGCTCCAAAATATTTAAAATCTTTCACAAAACAGAATATATTGTGTTTAAAGGGGAAAAACGTTTTTACTTTTTACCCAGACATTTAAAACTAATATATTTTAGAGCAGTAATCACAATACCGTGATAGCGTGAAACCGTGATATTTTTATCCAAGGTTATCGTACCGTCAGAATCTTATACCGGCTGGTGCCTAGTCATTCATTCATTCATTTTCCTTTGGCTTAGTCCCTTTATTCATCAGGGATTGCCACAGCGGAATGAACCGCCAACTTAGCCAGCATATGTTTTACGCAGCGGATGCCCTACCAGCTGCAACCCAGTACTGGGAAACATCCATACACTCTCATTCACACATACACTACGGCCAATTTAGTTTATTCAATTCACCTGAGCGCACTTGTCATAAACTCCTCACCCTAAATTTAACCAGTTGCCAACCATAACCGTAACCCTAAACCTTCTTTTACCTAAACAATTAACCTTATCTCTAAACAAATGACACTGTAAATTAAGGTCAGAACATTGTGTATAAAACCAAAAACTAAAGTACACAATTTCATGCAAAATCATGGTAAAAACGTATAATTTCGTAATGTTTTTATACCACATCAGAGTGTTACATTTCCGGTCCAATAATGACCTCTAGCTGTTGATTTTAAAATACAATAAAAATGTTACAACACACTGTAAAAAATGCTGGGTTCCACACAATTCCTTCATGCTGTCCCAACACAAATTGATGTAGTTAACATAATTGTTTTACAAATTTAAGTGCATTGAACATAAAAAAATAAAAAAAACTCAAGAATTGTGTTGATTCAGCTCATTTTAATTTTGCAGTTTGAACAAGGAGTAAAACTTTTATTTTTGAGTGTAGAAAAGACATTAAAAAAATAAATAATGAATGAATAAATAAATGAACATTTTTCCTGTATTATGCGTGTAATTCATTATTATTCAAAGCAGTTTCAGATGAAGTGATTTACAAGAAGAATCAGCAGAAGTGATTCATTATCTGTTTTGGATCTCACTAGACCTCATGATGTTGAACCGCTTTAAGTAAAATGCAAATGAATTACTAGAAGATGCAGTATTTATGGTATCCCACACATGCAAATGCCTATTGTATTTTTTCCCTACATGCACTGGATTAAGCAAATGCTAAATTACCTATTATGTTTTATATAGGTACCCAAAGACTTGTGCCTCTTTTCTGCTAATTAACATTCATTCATTCATTTTCTTTTCGGCTTAGTCCCTTTATCAATCTGGGGTTGCCACAGCGGAATGAACCGCCAACTTATCCAGCATATTTTTACGGAGCGGATGCCCTTCCAACTGCAACCCATCCATACACACCTATTCACACACATTCACTACGGACAATTTAGCTTAGCCAATTCACCTATACTACATGTCTTTAGATTTGTGGGGGAAACCGGAGCACACGGAGAAAACCCACGCCAATACAGGGAGAACTTGCAGAAATGCCAACTGACCAAGCCGAGGCTCGAGCAGCAACCTTCTTGCTGTGAGGCGAATGTGCTACCCACTGTGCCACCGTGCAGCCCCTCATTAACATATGAAGAGTTCAGATGCAAAAACCTCTAAATGCCATCTGAAATTTCTTTCAAAATCAAGCATATGGATGGATGGATGGATGGACGGACGGACGGACGGACGGACGGACGGACGGACGGACGGACGGACGGACGGACAGACAGACAGACAGAGAGACAGACAGACAGACAGACAGACAGACAGACAGACAGACAGATAGACAGATAGATAGACAGATAGATAGATAGATAGATAGATAGATAGATAGATAGATAGATAGATAGATAGATAGATAGATAGATAGATAGATAGATAGATAGATAGATAGCCTAATATTTTGCTTTCCTGTACATGGTAATTATTAGACTATGATTTTCAATGAATAATAATTTCATTAAAACCCTTTTATAAAACTCTGATTATCTGTAAAATAGAAATTCATGTGGGAAGCAAACAACTAAATAAATAATGTACTTAAATACACAAAAAAGGGATTAAATGAATGAATGAATGAATGAATGAATGAATGAATGGATGGATGTATAGATGGATGGATGGATGGATGGATAGATGTATGGATGGATGGATGTATTGATGCATGGATGGATGGGTGAATGAATGGATGCATGGATGAATGGATGAATGGATGGATGAATGGATGGATGAATGAATAGATGCACGGATGGATGGATGGATGAATGGATGGATGAATGAAAGGATGGATGATGGATGGATGAATGGATGAATGAATGGATGGATGGGTGAATGAATGGATGAATGAATGAATGAATAGCCTACAGTGAAGCCCAAAATTATTCATACCAAGGGCAAATTCTGGCTCAAAGTTACCCAAAAAATATATTTTTACTTACATATTTTTCCACAGGAGGTGCAGTGGCGCAGTGGGTAGCACTGTCGCCTTACAGCAAAAAGGTCGCTGGTTCCAACCCTGGCTGGGTCAGTTGGCATTTCTGTGTGGAGTTTGCATGTTCTCCCCATGTTGGCGTGGGTTTCCTCCGGGTGCTTCGGTTTCCCCCACAGTCCAAAGACATGCGGTACAGGTGAATTGGATAAGCTAAATTGTCTGTAGAGTGTGTGTGTGTGAGTGTGTGTGTGAATGAGTGTGTGTGGATGTTTAACATTTATGGGTTGCAGCTGGAAGGGCATCCGCTGTGTAAAACATATGCTGGTTCATTCCGCTGTGGAGACCCCTGATTAATAAAGGGACTAAGCCGAAAAGAAAATGAATGAATAAATATTTTCCACAATGATGCCTCTTGTGCCGTCTTTTTATCATTTGGGAGAAGCCTGTGTCATTTCTAGTCAAAAAAAACCTTGCTGGTTGAATAAAAGTGACTTTAAGTCAGAATTTGCCAGGGGTATGAATAATCTGGGGCTTGACTGTACCCTATGGATGGACGGTACATACATATATACATGCATGAATGTGTGTCCTCCAGTACTGCAGGTGGCGCAAACTAATAAGCTCGATTCAATAGAAGAAAAAGACCAAACGTCGCTTTGTCATGACGCAGAGCCGATGTGTGCGTGACATTGGTGTGGGCTGTGAATGAACTGATCAGGTATTTAACGTTATTTATGCAGTATTACTTTACAAATACACTCACCAATGGTAAAATAGATGCTTGAGTTCATCTGCATGCTTTCAGCGGTAACCAGAAGTAGTGTAATAACATGAAACCTGATGCTGATTGCTTTAAATATTGAAATTCTTATTCACAGGATGCTCTTGTCACTATTTTTGACTCTTGTCTTGTTTTCAGTCTGGTCAGGATGGCATTCTCGTTATCCGGGCTGATTTTACCCAAACTAATGCAGCAGAGGGCTTTCAGGTGAAATATTTCTACAGTTTTGAAGGAGTCCACAATCATATGGTTTAACTGTAATGCAAAATATTGTAGTGTAATATAACTTGCCTTTTTTCGAGTTATCTTATCATTCATAATCATACATTTTATGTTCATATATATATATATATATATATATATATATATATATATATATATATATATATATATATATATATATATATATATACACCCTACCGGTCAAAAGTTTGGGGTCAGTATGATTCTTAAATGTTTTAAAATAAGCTTCTCCTGTTCACCAAGACTGCATTTATCTAATCAAAAATACAGTACACATTGTAAAATTGTGAAATGTTATTGCACTATAAAATAACTGTTCAAAAGTAGTTTATAATTGAATTAAATCATTTATTTTAGTGATTTTAATGATGAATTTTCAGCTTCATTACTCCAGTCATCAGTCACATGCTCATTCAGAAATCACTCTAATATTAATTATTATTACTGTTATTATTATTAATATTAATATATTATTAATGGTAGTAGTAATAAAAGCAATAATGACTGGAGTAATAATTTCATTTGAAACTACATACAATAAGAAAGCAGTTATATAAAATTGTAATAAATATTTAACAGTTTATTTTTAATTTAATAAATGCCGCCTTGATAAACAGAATGATAAAAGAAAAAAAAAAACTAACCCCAAAATTTTGACCGGTAGTGTATATACATACATGCATGCGTACATGCATACATGTGTGTGTGTTTTCTAATGGTTGTTGAATTGAGATTATTTACTAGCAGTGAAACTGCTTCTTTAAAAACTCATCATATTTTAAACACATATTTAAAATGCTTGATATAAATAATAACTTTGGGTTTATAATTATTACAAATATATAAATAAAATGAATAAATGTAATGAAAAAAACTAAATTAAAAATACATTTTAAATGTCACAATGCTAGGCCTATTATATAGTGTATCATAATAATCATATAGAAATTTCTTTTTTATTAATGATAATAATAATAATAAACTATTAATAAAATTATTCATTAAAACATCTCTTTAAACAAAATTTTTAGATATTTTTTGTTTCTCTTAATTTTTCTCTTTTTTTTAATCATTTTTATCCCCCCCCAATATTATCAATTTGGGTGTACTCAATTTTGGAATGTTATCGTAAGCTATTTTTTTTAGATTAGCTCCAGATTTGGCATATTTTTGGTGACTAAACTAATGTATATGAACAAATATATTACTGTAAAGTGTTCTATAGAAATAATTAATTTTAAATATATATTTGTGAGGGGTGTACTCATATATGCTAAGCACTGTATATTTATAAAAGATGTTTATTTATATATAGATATAAAATATGTGTGTGATACAAATTTTATATACATTTAATTATCTATTATAAATTTAATAAATGGCGGTTCATTCCGCTGTGGCGACTTCTGATTAATAAAGGGACTAAGCCGAAAAGAAAATGAATGAATAAAATTTAATCAATAAATTTAATTATCTCTCACAAAATTGTTTCTATGTATGTGTGTATGTTGGATATGATTAATCTTTTGTTTGGCACTACAATCAGGGTGTGAATTACAGGGGGGTTTGGGGGGGATTGACCCCCCTAATTAACATTTGATCCCTCCCCGAAGGACATCAAAACAAGATGGGGGTCTTGTTTATAGTAAGAAATAGCTTTCTCTGATCTCTCATCTGTATCTTAAATATTAATAATTAAAAATGTATAATATAAATATACATTTGATCCCCCCCTATAATGGTTTATACTATTGCGAATGCATAAACGTGCCAATGAATACTAGGAAAAATATCATTCGACAGTCTGAAACTTGCAGTTCTAGAGCACTGATAGACATCTTAAGTATTCACAAAACACATTTCTTGTAAAATAGGTGTTTATATCTGCATGTAGCCTAAAAAAAAGATATATTAGATATAATTTGTATAGTTTGACCTATAGTAACCTCTAAAAGTCAATAAATATTCCTTTAAAAACACTGAAACATATACATTGTATTAGTAAATTAGATGTAATTTAAATATATTAATGAATGTCAATCTATAATTCGCACCCTGACTATAATGAACCATTTACCAAGTTCTCAGACATCGTTTTGTGTACTCTCCAATGTTGATGCTCCATCTAAAACCATTCAGCGATAAATGTGATGTCTTTTTATTATTTAGCTTAAAAACTGTAATGATCTGCTGTGTTCACTAATATATGAACGATCTCACCGCAGCGTTTCATCCGCTGTATCCGCTATCCAGAAGTTAACGCGGGTGCGGGTGGTGGACAACAGCACTCTTGGGAATGCCCATCACCACCGGCCACCAAAAGTCATTCACGTGTACAACAAGAATGGAGTCGGGAAAGTGGGAGACCGAGTCTTACTGGCCATTAAAGGACAGAAGAAGAAAGCCATCATAGTGGGCCATAAGATGCCCGGGGCTCGAATGACCCCCCGCTTCGATTCAAATAACGTGGTATTGATTGAAGAGAATGGAAACCCTACAGGAACCAGAATAAAAGCTCCGATACCAACACACCTGCGCAAACTGGAGGGGGAATATTCCAAACTGCTGGCCATCGCTCAAAGATTTGTGTAGCGTTCCTGCATCCCGGGAGGACAGATCTCATATGTCAAAGTACTTTTTCTTTGTAAATATTAAAAGAAAACTGTGTTCATAGCATTCAGGACATTTGTAATAAAATATATATGGATGAATATTTGGTGTTGTTGTCATTACTGTGGTGATTGTTACATCATCAGCTGAATTAAAGCATGCAATTGTGTTGAAAATACCTGGCAGGGATGTACATTTTAACATTTAACATCGCAATGCAAATTATTGCAAATATGGATTTTTTTTCTTACCAAGTAGCCTTCATAACTTTTCACAAGACATTTATTTAAATGTATATAAAATAATTAGGACATCACTAATAGGTTATAAATATTATATATATACAGTTGAAGTCAGAATTATTAGCCTCCTTGAATTATTAGACCGCTTGTTTATTTTTTCCCCAATTTCTGTTTAACAGCGAGATTTTTTCAACACATTTCTAAACATAATAGTTTTAATAACTAATTTCTAATAACTGATTTATTTTATCTTTGCCATGATGACAGTAAATAATATTTGACTAGATATTTTTAAGAGACATCTATACAGCTTAAAGGGACATTTAAAGGCTTAACTAGGTTAAATAGGTTAACTAGGCAGGATAGTGTAAATAGGCAAGTTATTGTATAACGATGGTTTGTTCTGTAGACAGTCGAAAAAAAATATAGCTTAAAGGGGCTAATAATTTTGTCTCTAAAATGGTGTTTAACAAATTAAAAACTGCTTTTATTCTAGCGGAAATAAAACAAATCAGACTTTCTCCAGAAGAAAAAATATTATCAGACATACTGTGAAAATTTACTTGCTCTGTCAAACATCATTTGGGAAATATTTAGAAAAGAGAAAAAAAATTCAAAGGGGGGCTAATAATTCTGACTTCAACTGTATATACACTCACCAGCCACTTTATTAGGTACATCTAACTAGTACAGGGTTGGACCCCCTTTTGCCTTCAGAACTGCCTTAATCCTTCATGGCATAGATTCAACAACTTGAAATATTACTAAACATTCCAGATTTTGGTCCATATTGACATGATAGTATCACGCAGTTGTTGCAGATTTGTCAACTGCACATCCATGATGCGAATCTACTGTTCCACCACATCCCAAAGGTGCTCTATTGGATTCAGATCTGATGACTGTGCAGGCCATTTGAGTACAGTGAACTCATTGTCATGTTCGAGACACCAGTCTGAGATGATTCACGCTTTATGACAGGGAGCGTTATCCTGCTGGAAGTATCTATCAGACGATGGATACACTGTGGTCATAAAGGGATGGACATGGTCAGCAACAATACTCAGGTAGGCTGTGGCGTTGACACGATGCTTAATTGGTACTAATGGGCTTAAAGTGTGCCAAGAAAATATCCCCCACACCATTACACCACCACCACCAGCCTGAACCTTTGATACAAGGAAGGATGGATCCATGCTTTCATGGTGTGGACGCCAAATTCTGACTATACCATCCGAATGTTGCAGCAGAAATCGAGACTCATCAGACCAGGCAATGTTTTTACAATCTTCTATCGTCCAATTTTGGTGAGCCTGTGCGAATTGTAGCCTCAGTTTCCTGTTCTTAGCTGACAGAAGTGGCACCAGGTGTGATCTTCTGCTGCTGTAGCCCATCCGTCTCAAGGTTGGACGTGTTGTGGATTCAGAGATGCTCTTCTGTATACATCTGTTGTCACGAGTGGTTATTTGAGTTACTGTTGCCTTTCTATCAGCTGGAACCAGTCTGGCCGTTCTCCTCTGACCCCTGATATCAACAAGGCATTTGCACCCACTGGATATTTTCTCTTTTTTTTGGACCATTCTCTGTAAACCCTAAAGATGGTTGTGCGTGAAAATCCCAGTAGATCAGCAGTTTCTGAAATACACCAGCCTGTCTGGCATGGCACAGTCAAAGTCCCTTAAATCCCCTTTCTTCCCCATTCTGATGCTCGGTTTGAACTGCAGCAGATCGTCTTGACCATGTCTACATGCCTAAATGCATTAAGTTGCTGACATGTGATTGGCTAATTAGAAATTTGCATTAACAAGCTGTTGGACCTAATATAGTGGCCGGTGAGTGTATATATATTTTTAGTGTTTTAAAAGAATGAAATTATGCTCAACATTTATTTGATCAAATATGTTGCCAATTTTAAATAACCTTATTCTTATTGAATATAGTTTTCAAATGTAATTTATTCCTGTAATTTCAAGGCTCACTTTTCATCATCATTACTCCAGTCTTCAGTGTCACATGATCCTTCAATATAATATGATGATTTGTTGTTCAATTATGATCAGTTATTATTGGTACAAAATCACTAGTAATCATTCTTACAGTTATTTGTGCAGAAAATATCTTATCGTTCTTTATAGTATCATGGAAACAGTGATACATTAGAATCTTTGTTAGGACTTTTAGGATTCTTTGTTAAAAAAAGAAGATTCAAAATAACTTTTATTTGCAATTTTTTTTTTATAATTTATAATTTTATAATTTATTTTATCATTTATAATTTTATAATTTATTTTATCATTTATAATTTATTTTATAATTTTATACTTTTTTTTCTATAAATATTCATAATTTGAAAAAAAGGTTGCATATATAATAAAAAAAAATTCTTTGTTGACATCTTTTTGCAGTTGACCAGTTTATACTACAGGCCTGTTGAATGCTTGATTCCAATTGGTTGATAAACATTTGAAGGTGCACAATTATTGCAGGATAACACACAGCTTAAGTAGTTCAAGGCAGGTTTCGACTGCATTACCATTCCATATCACTACGCCGAATGGTTTCAGTTATTTTACCGCCAACAAAACAGAAGGCCTTGGATGAAAAAGGTAAGAAATTAGTCCTACACACAGGAGCAGTTTGACAACAAAAACATGACAAACATCTTGAAATAGAACATATAAACAGTCAGTCATCATCAATTATTCCTTACCTATTGGTTGCAATAACTAGTAGTAAAAAGGATGGCTGGTTCAATTTGCTCTCACTGCAGTCTAAACTGAGACGTAATCTGTCATGCCTCATCATAGAAACTTCGAAAGATGACATTTGTTTCTATTTAACAAAACAAAAAACCTCTTGCGATTATTAGATGAGGTGCACTTTGTGTAGTGTAGCTTTATTCATGCATCAACTGAACAGCACAGAATAAAAGATAGTTCTTGGCATCAGAATCAATACTGATTTGCTCAAATTAAAATATATAAAAGTAGACATTTCCATTTAAATTCTACATGTGATGTGGATTAAAACAACACTCTATTTGTTCTGTACATTATGTGGCTAAATTGTGTAGTATACCGTTAATCCAATAAAATGCTATTTCAATTTTACACCAATATGTTTTGGAGGACTTATTTTCAGAGCCTAATATGAAATAAAAACGTTCTTAGGCATGTTAAAATAAGTTTATTCTGAAGCTCTGGTCATTAACAATATCTACGCATTCACGCACTGTGCATCTAAAGCTTTTTAATGGGATGCATTATTCACCTCTAGATGAACATGCAGTTTCATATGGCACTATCAGAACTGAAGATTGGTCTTAAAGGACAAATGCAAAACTTGAAGCTCACTTGATATTTATCCCATGCACATGATGTTCCTCAGCCATTCCTTCAGTCATAACTGGAGCGGTGAGTGAGGATCCTTTCGTTCTTAGTGTGTTTTCTTTGTAGTGTAGCTACAATGTGTTATATTCATTTTTGTCTAAATAAAGTAGCACTTTGTTGTAGTGAGGTTACAGCAGGATTGTTGCATGAGGAGCATTGAGGCACTTTGCAGCAGGTTCTTGTGTTGGACATTCGTGAAATGTTGTACCTCAACCACACATGGTCATGAAGAGCCACTACACAAACACAAGGAGAAAGAGATGAGTATTTTTGAACATGTCATTTGTTTTGTCATTTAAAATATAAAGAAATCAAGCCAGAGCACCTCAGAAATGTTCATCTCAGCCGTTCTTGTTTCTTCTCGGTCCAGCTGTTGAAAAGATCCTACAGAGAAGCACAAGACTATGAAGACTATACTTGAGATTGGAGTACATACTGTATACAGTTGAAGTCAAAATTATTCACCCTCCTGTCATTTTTTCTTTTTCAAATATTTCCCAAATAATGTTTAACAGAGCAAGACATTTTTCACAGTATTTCCTATAATATTTTTTCTTCTGGAGAAAGTCTTATTTGTTTTATTTCGGCTAGAATAAAAGCAGTTTTTATAAAGTTTAAGCCTTTAAATTGCACTAATTAAGCCTTTAAATTGCACTTTAAGCTGCTGAATACACTTTAATGACTTCAACTGTATATATTCAAATATATTTTGAGGCACAGTGTGATAAAAAAGAAACACGTACTGAACATGGCCTCTAGTTTGATCAAGCAGCAGACAAAGTTATCAAAATCAATGGCCTCGTTCTCTGCATATCTGGCTACCAGGATCTGGTTGAGTCTGTTATTGAGTTTAAAGCCTGTAAAGAAAGCAAACAGGATGGTGTTTCAGAAAGAACTTCACAGTTCACAATTATTACATAATATAAATGGCATTCAAAAGTTTAGAGTTGGTTTAGATTAAAGGTTCAAGTTACCTTTTGAGATTTTAACAGATTTGTGTGTGTTGAGCATCAGTTAAGACAACCTTAGCACCTGTCAGTTTTAATTGTGGGGAAAACTGGATAATTTGGAGCTTTTGTCAGCTAATTTCATCTTCTGGGTTTAAAATAATTTTTGACATAGCGCGAATCTGATGATGCGTTGATTTATCATTATTATTCATAGCGGCATTTTCTTATCCTATGAGAAGGCCCTGCTTCTTAATTATTCATGAGAGCACGTGCTTTCCAAAGGCAAGGCAGACCTGCCAATCTGTAAGACCCAATGACTGGGTGAGACCGTGTCTGCAAAAGGCACGGGTGGTATGTGTTTGTTTCTATGACCGGGTTTGTTGCATGTTTTTCCCCACGATGCTGTCAGGGCCAATACAGCAAAGCTGTTGGTTTGCAGCAAGCCTTTTTGTCGGAGCTGTACGAGAATTGGAGAATGGCAGACTTTGTCTTTTATCAGTTGAGTTTGTTACCATTCAGACACATCGCCTATATTCGTGCTGCTGTGTTCGCCTATTTTTAAAATTCTCCGGATTACTGGCAGGGTTAATGGTTGGAATAGATAACGCAAGAGACCTGCTGCACTGCTATCCACTGTGTCTGCATTCAGACACGGGAACTAGTGATGCGCGGATGGGCGGTTATATCAGCAGGCGCTGTGGACAATCCGTGGGTCGGAAAAAATACATTACGATTAATTGCGGGTATGTTGTGGGTGGATGAGTTTAATTATTAATGATTTTTGCTTTGTATTTTTTAAACACATTTGTTAAAGTAGAAATGGAGGTGAAACCGATCCGAGAGAAACTTAAAAAGGAGAATTAAAAACAAAACAAAAGGAAGGAAAGAAGGAAAAGTGCCATGTGGGAGCATTTTAGCAAAGTGGTTAACGAGGATGAAACAAGTGCTGGGTATGTAATAGGCTATGCAATGGCTGTAAAGCGCCGTTATGTATATGAAAGCCACAAGACCGGTACCTCAAATGTGAAACAACATGTGTGTGCTAAATTGAAAGGCCGGTCAAGTCAAATCAGACAAGCACTTTAAGTTCTTACGTTCGTCAGGACAGCAAAAAATACCACTGGAGGTCAAGTCTTGTGGATGCATGTGTGGACCTGTTCTGCCCTGATATACAGTACACCCCTTCCATGTTGTCTCTTGCAAGGGATGCGCAGATTAGCTCACTGAATCTGCTGTTAATAACGAACGATCCCCGCTGACCTATCATCATGCTTAAAACAAAGAATTAAAATTATTAAAGTGACGGTTTGGTGCGTGCGGATATATATACCAGATAAATTTATATGTGCGTGCGGGTGGATGATTAGTATGAAGCTGCGGATTCGTGTGACTATTCAGCTGATCCGCGCATCTCTACCAGGGATTAAGGAGGAGAGCAGTCCATCTTAATTATAGTGTTTACATAAACATGATTATCTTTTTAATGATATAACAAATTGTGGTTATGTGTATATGAAATTACGAATAACAAATGTAGCAGGACATTAAATTATTTACTGTTTATTTCTTTGCATTTTAACTTTGTAAAGTATAAAATCATGTGTCTCCTCACAGTTTGTGTCTCATTTTGTGAGCAAACTAACAAGTTGTTGCTCCCCTCATTTTCTCTGCCCACAGAACTTCACAACCATCTCGGAACATTTTTTGAAAAATTCAGGTAGAATTAACTGAAAGAGGGGGGTTTCATGGCTCTTTAAACAATTTTTTTTTAAAACATACACTCTCTAAGAATGTATTTATTTGATCAAAAACAGAATAAATCAAATTAATCAGCATTTGTTTGAAATATAAGCATTTTGCTACCAAGTACAACCCCAAATCAGAAAAAGTTGGGACAGTATGGAAAATGCAAATAAAAAAAGAAAGAAGTAATCTCTAAATTTACTTTGACCTGTATTTCATTGCAGACAATACAAAAAAAAAAAACATTATTTAATGTGTTCCTCATGATTTATATCATCATGATGTGTTCATCATTTTTTTTTTTCCAAAGTAAAGACGTATGCCAATTTTGGTTCTTGCAACACATTTGGTTCTTGCGATTTCCATACTGTCCCAATTTTTTCTGATTTGGGCTTATAAATGCACTGATTGTCATTTGATCAGTGTACTGTATCCTTGCTTATTGCATTATAAAAAAAAAGTATTAGATAATTAATTGAGCATTCAGTGAAATGAATTTACCTGCTGATTCTACAGCGAGACGCATCTCATAGGAGCTCATAGTGCCTGACTTATCAATATCAAACTCTCTGAAGATCCCCTGAGTGGAAAAGAAAATATTTTGGAGTGAAAACTATACAGTAGTGATGGGAGAAAGTTGAAACAAAGCTGTGAAACAAATGAACCACCTGCTTTGCAAAATGATTTGAAGCATTCGAAACACCACATACTAGCGACACCCGCTGGTCAGAACCATGTAAATACATCAAAAACTAAAAGCATGACTTAAAGTGGACCTATTATGCAAACCCCACTTTTATAAGGGGTTTAAACACAGTTATGTGGCAACAGTGTGGGAATATAGCCAACCTCTAATGGTACAAATGTATTAATTATTTTTTTATATATATAATAAAACGTCATAAAAACAAAAACACGTTGATTGACATTCTCCCTTCATGTAGGTCATTGGAGGAGGAAAGCCCTTTCCAACTTTATGTAGACAGCCCCGAGTGAGAAGCAGCCGAAGATAATGTCAGCGACTAAGAGGCATTATGAAGAAGGGTTGAGGGCACAATCACTAAAAGGAGCAGTTTCAAAGAGTTATAAAACATTATACATATGTGTATGTGTATATATATATATATATATATATATATATATATATGTATGTTCATGCATGTTTATGTGCATTTATTTGTAACTATTTGTTTATTTGTCTATATATACATTTTTGTGGTTTCATACTAATATATATATATAATCTATGTTGTATTATTTGAGAAAAATGTTGTATAACATGAATAATCTTTTTTATTTATATATATATATATATATATATATATATTTTTTTTTTTCCCCCTTTATCAATGCTGAATTAATGATGATTGTTGAGTTCACATTGTTTAATATATTATTTTAGTAAATAAAACTCCAGATGCACCCAATCACCGTTACCCTGATGAAGGCCGTTTTTTGCTGAAACGGGTAGGTTGTTTAAGGATTAGCCATGTGAATAAAGGCTTTTTAATGTTTTATCCACATTTTTCGAGTGCCTTGGACTGATTTTTGCTAGTTATAAAACATTATTTGTGTGATATTTTGAGCTAAAACTTCACAAACACACTCTTGGGACATCAGACACTTATTTTACATCTTGTCAAAAGGGGCATAATAGGTGCTCTTTAACCTTGGCTTTTTCAAACACATTTCAGATGTTAAATTGAATGTATAACCTATCAGATGCACTTAGCTTATCATCTAATATCATGAAATAATACGTGTCTGCATAATATGCTTTCTTTTATCAGTTTTCAAGGCTTATATTGTAAAGAAGGACAAGAGACTAATAACTTATATTAATCCTTTTCGTATTACAAATGTATAATGCAAACGATTAACAAACTTGTAAAAAAAGTGCTGTACAGAAAATATACAACAAAATTAGCATAATAATATGTAAAATACATAAAATACAAGATTAAATATAGCTAAACTACCTTAAAAGGCGCATAAATTAAAATAACCAGTTATTAAGATCAGGTGTCAAATGGCAACGAAAAAAAAGAGTTTTCAGAGCTGATTTAAATGAGAACACGGAAGAGGCCTGAATGGGCAGCGGCTAGTCATTCCAAAGTCTAGGACCTACCACAGCGAAAGCACAATCTCTTCTAAGCTTACGCTTTGTTTTTGGCACAATCAGGAGAAGCTGATCAGCTGACCTAAGAGAACGAGTGGGCTTTTAGGGGTGTATCAGCTCAGAGATATAAGGTGGGGCAAGACCATTTAACAAATAAAAGAATTTTAAAGTGTATTCTAAAATGAACTGATAATTAATGAAGCAAAGCTAACATAGGGAAACATGGTCATATTTGCGAATATCAGTTAACAGGCGTGCTGCAGCATTTTGCACCATTTGCAAACGAGCAATAGCGGACCTGCCACTCACCACATACAGTGCATTACAGTAATCAAACATAGTGGTCATAAAAGCATGGATTTTGGATTCTCAAACTGTTGTTTTGGTATATATTGCTTTATGTTTGCTAGTTGTCTTAATTGAAAAAAGCTAGATTTAACTACCGCTTTAACTATCTGATTGCCAAATTTAAAATCGAAGTCAAATTTCACCCCTAAATTTGTGACTGTATGCTTAATATGCTGAGCTAACGAACCCAAATTAAATAGAGGATCAATAATTATCATTAGGGATGTCCCGATACAACATTTTAACTTCCGATACGATACCGATATTGCAGCCTTCAGTACGAACCGATACCGATATAAATCCGATATAATAATCAGCACAAATCATGAATACTTTACTTTTGCCTATTTTGTTGAGAGTAATGTGTAAACGGCTAGATCATACATTAGACTTTTTTAAGAAGATATAAGCATTTCCAGGGTTTGACACTAACTTTTTTCAGGAGGAGGACATGCGCTCCTAAGTGGAAAAATTTAGAAGCACATTAAAGAATTTTAGGAGCACAGTGAAAATGTATAAAATAAATAGTGTTTTTGCCTAATAAATGTACACGAGGAGATCTGTAAACAAAGCAGTGGCATTCATTTGAATACAATAAGTACACTAGGTTTTATTTTACTGCAACAACAGCTTAAATAGTGTTTAATAATTATAATTTAAGCTGTATGGAGTTTAGCTAGCGGTCCACAGCAGGTCTGGGATCATATTGCTCTAATGAAGGCCTCTCTAAACTGATCTGAATCAAGTCTTCAGTTGTGGACATGCCTAGGCAGCTTCTTGATGAATTTTTCAATCCAGTTTCGAGCTGAAAAATCTCTTTCACACTGAGCAGCAGAAATAAGGAGTTATAGTTATAAGTTATTGTTAAGTTAATAAAAATGTGCAGTATGGTTAGTGCAAACATTCACATGATCAGATCTATTTAATCTGTGTTTGTATCATAAGATGAGTATGGCTGTATCAATGCTCCCAAACAAAACATTATTTATTTTATAATAATATATATATATACATAGATATACTTTTCTCCACATTACATAAAATAATGTGACTTTTAAAAATAATTTTATTTATCAAAATTAATTTTATTTGCATAATATATTGCACAGATTCCACCCTACTTCCCACATGGGAAATGTATGACAATGTAAAGAAAGACATAACTACAAACTCATGTGCAAAGCTGACACTGTTTATCTGAGCACTTTATCTTTCTGGTTAAATATAGTTAAATATGGGAATACCATTCTTTCTTTTAAACTGTAATGGCCCTCAGCAACAGAATGATTTCTTATTCTTATTTAACAATTAAAAACAAAAATGTTTATCATTAAACACCTTTTACATGACACCGTTTCTTTTCAGTGAGTTCAAGTAAAAAAAATGAATAAAAATAAAGAAATCCACTATTTGACTCCTACTATCCATGTGCACCACCGACAGGTCAAATCTCTCTCTCTCTCTCTCTCTCTCGCGAGCGCATATAAAGTAAAACGCAGTTGTAGAAAGCGAAAGCACAGTATATAATGATCTGGATCAGTCTATTTAGTTAAAGGTTTTGTGAACAGGTCGCGTCTCTGTGGGTCTGCAGCAGCAGAGCATGCGAGTCTGTGGCGGTGTTCGTATCTCACGCACACAGAACCGGGCCGCTGAGGTAAAGTCTTTTGTGTGGGAAGCGCAGGTGATGAATGGGGTATCGATCACACTGGATGCACCATGATATGCCATGACCGAATTGTAAACGTTTTCTATGAGGCTCGCACGACACGCCGCCATTCGGTGCATTGCGTTGCTTAGCAGCGTATACAAAACAATGTAAAGATCGCTTGACGTGAAGTAAATAAACCAGTATAGATGTGCTGATGTTGATAGCGTTAGCGTGTGCTACCGTCACCATATATTTCTATCGTAATACACCATAACTCAGCGTGAAGAGCATGCTAAATCTTTAAGGGACTTTGCCAGCAAGCAGTGTTGTGATCACGTGGGCTTTGCACGCTGGCTCTGGACGCTGCTGGATAAAATAGCTGTAACGGAGTTTAGAGCGGAACAGACTGCTAATATCGGAGATTTTTAACGCAGTCCGATAAATTTATTTGGACTAATATCGGACCGATTTCCGATATCAATATCGGATCGGGACATCCCTAATTATCATTCCAAAGCAGCTTACATTACATAACCGTAATGACTTAATGAAGCTTCGTTTATTGAAATCACATGACCTTGCCAATGTGCTATGTGCTCCGAACCATTGATTCAAGACAAAAGATTTGTAAAGGTTTTGAAGCTACATGAAGCAGTGCTTTCGACTACTATACAGATTACAAATAAACAGTTCAGAGTTGCTAAAATTAGCACCAAAAAAAAAAAGCAGACATAAGATGTAAAGCAACATTTTAGTTCGGATTCAGTTGGCTAAAATAGGGGAAATATTTTCACTCACCAGCAACTTCCTTATTTTGTTCCAGAGGATCTGAAACTCTACTAAGCCCAAACGTGCGCTCCCATCTTTCTGATGAATGGAGTCTAAAGAGAAAACCTGACGAGTTTGAACAAACACTCAAATAATGATAATGACCATGAAAAATAATTTGGCAAGGCTCTGTACCTGAATAAATGGTAACTTTCCAATAAGGTTGTATGAGTTAATGTTAGTTAATCCATTTACTAACATGAACAAACAATGAACAGTACATTTATTACAGCATTTGCTCATGTTAGGTAATGCAGTTGTTCGTTGTTAGTTCATGTTAACTCACGGTGCATTAACCAATGTTAAAAGCATGCATTTGGATTTTAGTAAATGTTGAACTATGATTAATAAATGCTATACAAGTAGTGTTCATACTTAGTTCATGCTAGTAAACACACTAACTAACATTAAATAATAAAACCTTATTGTAAAGTGTGACCGAATAAACACTGTTAACATGAGATTTTTGTTATAAAATCACTTGCTAATTAGTTTTAAGAACGTTATATCAAGTTTTTACATCAGAAACGAATTTTAACAGAATTCTTCAACAAACATTTGCTTCACATTTCTCCATTTATTCTTTCTACTTCAAATGTATTTTACATTGTAATTAACAGTTGATGGCAACAGAGCATAATTCACCCCAAAACTGAAAATTAATTCATTGTTTGCTCTCCATCAAGTGGTTACAAAGCTTTTTGATATTTAAAGAAAGCTGGTAGCCATTGACTTACAAAGTATTTATTTTCCCTACTATGGAAGTCAATGGTTACAGGTTTTCAGTTTTCTTCAAAATATCTTCTTTTGTGTTCAACAGAAGAAAGAAACTTGAACCAGATTTGGAACCACTCGAAGGAGAGTAAATACTGACTAAATTTTAATTTTTGGGTGAACTATCCATTTAACTTGTATATTTAACCCAGAATCTACATTGGACACAATTATTCATTGCATTTACTAAATGTTTTTAAGGTAAGTGGTTGCAAACAATTTATATGGGCTGAATTTAAACAAATTAATTACATTTAGTAATGTCCAACTTAATTTGTTTGTTTAAATTAAGCCCATATACATTGTTTGCAACCCCTTACCTCAACAAATTTTAGTAAATACAGTGAATCATTTTTTCAGTGTACTTAAATCATGAAGAATACATCCAGAAGGTTGACCATCGTTCTGCAGGAGTCCATACTGAAGCCGTCTGTCTTTACATCTTTGTCTGAGAAAGAAAAAAGTTTATTCATTTCAGATAAACAGGTTAATTTTTGACTGAGCTGACCACACAAATGTGCGTTACTCACGTTTGGAGACCACTCTGTTTAGAATAGTCTTGAGTTCATGGACCGATATCTCCATGTCCTAAAATAAATATATAAACTACATTCAAATGCAGTATATATACATACATACATACATACATACATACATACATACATACATACATACATACATACATACATACATACAGTTGCAATCAGAATTATTCAACCCCCTGATTTATTAGGCCCCCTGTTTAACTAGGCAGGTTAGGGTAATTAGGCAAGTTATTGTATAATGATGGTTTGTTCTGTAGACTATTGAAAAAATATATAACTTATAACTTAAGAGGGCTAATAATTGTGACCTTAAAATGGGTTTTAAAAAATTAAAAACTGCTTTTATTCTAGCCGAAATAAAACAAATAAGACTTTCTCCAGAAGAAAAAAATATTATCAGACATACTGTGAAAATTTCCTTGTTCTGTTAAACATCATTTGGAAAATATTTAAAAAAGAAAAAAAAATTCAAAGGGGGTTCAATAATTCTGATTGCAACTGTACACGCACGCACGCACGCACGCACGCACGCACGCACGCACACACACACACATAAGTATATATTCACCTCTCCAGCCAGCTGGGCAAACAGGGACTTAAAGGAGTCATCAATGTCATCTTCTGTAATTTCTTCCTGCAAGAGAAATGCAGCCACATTTAGTGAAGCACATCAACCATTTTGGTCTAAAAGATTATATGACAATATGACAATACAGAACCAAAATGTCACCTCATCCTCCAGGTCAGCTGAAATCTCGTCATCCAATTCCCTGAGGAAAAAACATTATTCCATATTAAAGATACACTGTAAAAAATGATGTAAACGTTTATGTTACTTTCATTTTAATCAGGTAGTCATCAGATTTCACTCATTCTTTTTCCTTCGGCTTAGTCCCTTTATTCATCAGGGGTCGGCACAGCAGAATGAACCGCCAACTTATCCAGCATATGTTTTACATAGCGGATGCCCTTCCAACCGCAATCCAATACTGGGATTCTGGGAAACATCCATACACACTCATTCACACACACACTCATACACTACGGCCAATTTAGTCAATTTAATTCACCTATACCACATGTCTTTGGACTGTAGGGGAAACCGGAGCACCTTGAGGTAACCCACACCAACACGGGGAGAACATGCAAACTCCACACAGAAATGCCAACTGACCCAGCCGGGGCTCAAACCAGCGACCTTCTTGTTGTGAGGCGACAGTGCTAACCACTGAGCCACCATGTCACCCCTATCAGATTTCAACTAAATATTTTTATTTATGCAAAGTTTAACAAAATATTTTGATGCGAGTAGAAATGGCTAGAAAAATTCATTTGATTCAACTAAAGAATTTTAGGCAGCAATATTTTTTTACAGTGTACAGTTCACCCAAAAATGAGAATTTACTCACTATTTACTCGCCCTTAAGTGGTTTCAAACCTTTATGAGATTCATTTTTTCTGTTGAACACCAATATGTTTTGGATTAACATGTATGTTGATCTTGGAACAACATTCCAATCAGCCAATCAGAATAAAGGTTTATGTTTATGTTAAGTTTAGGCTTACGGTTAGGTTTATGCGCTTCTACATAATTGTTATCCAACTATTATTCTCCTCTGATATTGGGAATAATTTACAGTTATGGTTGGGTGTAGGGGTAGGGAATAGGTATGGATTTTTTTGTCCAACAAAAATGATGTTCCAGGATTAACATAAATGTTAATCCAGGATCGCATAGCACTTGGCGTGCCAGTGTATACAGAATTCTAGAATAACAAGAGGGTTAAATACGTGTGACTGAACCATGACTGAATTTACATTTTTGAGTGAACCAGTGCTGAATTATTAAAATGCTCAAACACACACACACACATACTCACTCTGTCTCTGACTGTTTCTCGGTGAAGACTCTCAGGACAAAATCGGCTTCTTTGCTGGGCTCGAAGGTGGATGGGACGATGATGTATTCTCCAGGAGGCAGACGCAGACGAGTGCTCACCTCCCGCAGGTTGATGAAGGTCTCGGATCGAGCAGCTGATGAGTTGCTCAAGAAGAAATCCTTCTTAAGGTGCACATTCTGACAGCCTGTGTACTGCAAACAGATCAAAATCACCAATCAAATGCTTTTGCTATACTGCTGTGAGGAATCTAGAGGAAACTCAAAAGCCTAAAAACCCTAACTCTAGAAACCTAAAAAATTTATAAGAAAGCTTAACAATAAGATTAATATTAATTCAATTCATCTTTATTTTCTAGAGCGCTTTTACAATGTAGATTGTGTCAAAGCAGCTTAGCATAGATGAGGTTCTAGTTAAAAGAAGTTCAGTTCAGTGAAATAATATAAACGTCACTGCTGGAAGTCCAAACACTGAAGAGCAACCCCAATGAAGAGAATAGGAAATTTGTAGATAAGAAATTTGAAATACGATTAATAGATTAATAAGAAACCTAAAGAATTAAGTATTTACGTCTACTGCATATTTTAGCGTTTGGAATTATTTTGTCTGTGTTACAAACAGGATGAATGTCAGCAAAAAGGCCTGTTTTTGTTGAACTTGTAATATTTTACCCTCGTTTCCTTTCAAAAATCGAAGTATTTATGTTAATTTAATTGTTTAGCTTTTGGGATAATTTTTTGGCTGTGTTAAAAAACAGCATGAATTTCAGCAACAAAAAAACAACAATATTTTACCTTCATTTTCTTTCAAAAATTTTTTTGACACTAGGTACAAAAAATAGTTATACTCAAATAGTCCCCATTGAGAGCCATTATAATTGCAAGATTTCATTCTAGTGCCATTTAAGCATACATTCTTTGTTAACAGGATCTTTTTTCAAGATTGATATGTTAATGATGTAAGCAAACCTATTTAACAAAAGAAAACAAGATGTACATGGATTCATACCTCTTCAGGAACCTACAGAGAGAAGGAAAGAAAAAGAAACCAATTAAGGTGCACATTCTGACATTTTTTCCTGTTAACAAATATAATGATCTACATTATTGAATGAATAATCACATTATAAAATGCAGGAAATAATTATAATATGATGCAATAATTTATTATAATTATGTCTATTTCTTAATTATTGTCTTGGTGGTTTATTAATATTCTTAAATATGCATATGAATATGATTATTGTATCATATAAGTAGAAATCTAACTGAACCCATTGGCTCCTGACCTCGTAAATTGCGAAACCGATAGTGTGCATATCTTGTCCGTGGCGGCGGTACCGTCTGCGGTCTTTCTGCATTAATGCCACCAGGAAGCTGCAGGCCACTTCTTCATCCTCCGGATCATCATCTTCCTCCAGCAGTGTGATCTTATATTGGGGATTGATCCAGAACGTGTCTGAAAAACAGCACAGGAACACAGAGAAGCATATGTTTTAAATCTGCTGACAGTAAAGATATATAGTTTTAAATAAATGCTGTTCCTCTGAACATCCTAAAATTCAGTGAATCCTACAATTAATGTATCACAGTTTTCACAAAATAATATTTTTTTTAACATTGATAATATTTACTAAGCAGCAAAAACACGTATAATGTAATATTGAATGCTTGAATGATTGTAAATATATTTTGTTGCACACATACATAAGAACATATATAGCTATTAAATTTAGATGTACACTATACATAATAATTAAAAAGAAAAACATTTAATTAGTTTTTATTAACTCTAAACACAAGAGATCACTTGAAAATTCTCAATTTCTCTGAATTTACATTATTTAATAGTATTGTGTTTGAATAAAACATAATCTAAAGCCTGATGACATTTCTTTTAGATTTAAAGTAAAAGATGTTATTTAGAGTAGTTTTATTTTGCATAAAAATACAAAAAAGAGCCTTGTTTTCAAACATATACAATTAATTTCAAACAACAGAACAAAACACAACACAACAGAACACAACAGAACAAAACAACAGAACACAACTAAACACAACAGAACAAAACAACAGAACACAACTAAACACAACAGAACAAAACACAACAGAACAGAACAGAACACAACAGAACACAACTGAACACAACAGAACACAACAGAACACAACTGAACACAACAGAACAAAACAGAACACAACGGAACAGAACGGAACACAACAGAACACAACAGAACAGAACACAACAGAACACAACAGAACAAAACAGAACACAACTGAACACAACTGAACACAACAGAACACAACAAAACACAACACAACACAACAGAACACAACAGAACACAACTGAATACAACTGAACACAACTGAACACAACAGAACACAACAGAACAGAACACAACAGAACAAAACAAAACAAAACAGAACACAACAAAACACAACACAACACAGAGATAAGAAAATCAATATTTGGTGGAATGACCCCATTTTTTATTCAGTTTTGTCATTTACTAAAAAAAGAAGCACTACATTTTTTTTTTTTTTTTAAATTTGGAAATAATGTTATCAGACCTTTACAGGATGAAGCTAATATATATATATATATATATATATATATATATATATATATATATATATATATATATATATATATATATATATATATATATATATATACTTATTTTTTATAATTATTTTTTTTAGGGGTTTTCACCTTTATTGTGATAGGACAGTGGAGATTTACAGACAGGAAAGTTTGGGGAGCAGAGATAGGGAAAGGGTCGGCAAAGGACTCCGAGCTGGGAATTGAACTCCGGTTGCCGTGAGCACCTTGGTGCTATGTGTCGATGCACTAACCACTACACGATTGGCGCCCACAGAATAAAACTAATATTAAACTAATATTATTACTTACTCCCAGGACCATTTATATCGAAACTGATATTTAGCCGCACCATACTGGTGTTTCGTAACATCTAGTTTTCATGAGGTGAGTTGTTAGCCCAACACTTAACCCCCAATCTGGAGGGCCAGGACATACTGTACACACATTCACTACAGACAATTTAGCTTAAGTTACCAAATTCATGTGTTTTTAGACTGTGGGGGGCAATTTGAGCACCTGGAGGAAACCCACGCAAACCCGGGGAGAACATGCAAACTCCACACAGAAACGCCAACTGACCCAGCTGAGGCTTGAACCAGCGACCTTCTTGCTGTTAGGCGACAGCACTACCTACTCCGCCACCGCGTCGCCCTGTGTCCTGTCGCAAAATTGAAAAATTGTCTGTACTGCACTTCAATAATGTGGCTAAAATCGGCATACTCCACATGTCTTAATTCCATTTCTGTTTAGTTTGATTATGACTTTAGTCGGATTAAGGTAATTAAAAATCGCTGTTTACATGGTAGACTCTTAATCAGAGTATTGTCTTAATCTCATTCAAATCAGAGTATTGGTGTCCATGTAAACGTAGTGCAATAAAGCCCCTCTGTCACCTTGAGCAATAAATGTGCTGTATGTGAAGGGTGCCGTCACTCACTGGGATGATTACGGCATCCTCCTGCTGTGCTTCCTCTCCTCCAGGCCCCGTGAAACTTGATGGTGTTCCAGTGGCTCATATCATCGTCACTCAGAGCATCAGGGGTCAGATTACAAATCTCCAGCCGAGAGAACTGACGCAAAAACTCACCAAATGACATCCTAGGGACAACACCACACAAGCAAACATGTAGAAATTGACAGAAATCAGAATTGTCAAATTGTAGCTCCAAATGCATGAAAAAAACGCCATCTGTACTGAAAAAAAGACGTTTACTGCTTGTTCAAACTACTTAAAATAAGTAGAATCAACACAATTCTTAGAGTTTTTTTTGGACAACTCAATTGTTTTATGTTCAATCCACTTAAATTTGTTAAAATGATTAAGTTAACTTAATCGATTTGTGTTGGGACAACATGGAGGAATTGTGTGGAACTCAGCTTTTTTACAGTGTGGATTTCTTTTGTTGTTTTAATTCACCCAATCTCTAAGCAGAACATATGCTCATTTCATTAGTGAAAATCTAAAGCTAGAGTAAACATCTATTTTTATTGTAATGCGAGATCAATCTATGTATATTGCTGATAAAGCTCACCAAAACTCTCCATCCTCCATTTGTAAGTGCAAGTCGTCTTTCTCGGATGGATCAATCTCATCCCATTCAGGAGAGCTGGAGAGCAAACAAACATCTTCTTACTCAATGACATCAGCTGAAATTAATATGTATTTTTATGTTATTACTTACTTATCACTCCAGGCTCCGGTCCATTCTACCTGACCCCATGGATTACGGATGCGGATAAGCCTCTCCATCCGCCCCCTATACTCCACCTGTCAAAGCGGATAAAGATATTGCACATTGAAGGAACAATTCACTCTAAAATAAAATCCACTATCAACCCCTTTCCTGGTTTTTTTGACATTTCTGATGTTTTGATAAATATTGCAAAATAAGTTTGAGGTTATTTTTATGTGCCTTAGTGTGATAGTTCACCCAAAAATGAAATTCTGTCATCATTTACGCAGCCCTTGACTTGTACCAAACCAGTTTGAGTTTTTTTTTTTTAATCTGTTTACTAGTGTTGGTTAAAAAGTTACTTTTGAAAGTAATGCATTACAATATTAAGTTACTCCCCAAACAAGTAACTAGTTGCATTACTTTGTTACTTTTTATGGCAAGTAATGCGTTAAATTACTTTTGCATTACCTTTTATTACCTGGGTAAGGCTTGATCTCTTTCAGAACTAGTTTTTTTTGTTTCTTTCTTTTTTTAATAGAGGAGCTCTGCAATAAACAATACACTGTATAACCTTCATTTACCTTTAAAAAAACACATCAAAATGTTATTTGAGAACTTCCTTATATATATATATATATATATATATATATATATATATATATATATATATATATATATATATATATATATATATATATATATATACATACATACATACATACATACATACATACATACAGTACATACACACTCACCTATATACTATACTATACTATAGTATATAGGTGAGTGTGTATGTACTGTATGTATGTATGTATGTATGTATGTATGTATGTATGTATGTATGTATATATATATATATATATATATATATATATATATATATATATATACATACATACATACATACATACATACATACATACAGTACATACACACTCACCTATATACTATACTATATACTACTTATTTCATCAAAAATACAGTAAAATTGTAAAAATTGTGAAATGTTATTGCACTATAAAATAACTGCTCAAATTTTATCATTTAATTTAATCATTTATTACAGTGATTTTAATGATGAATT
Source organism: Danio kyathit (assembly GCA_903798195.1). NCBI lineage: Eukaryota > Metazoa > Chordata > Actinopteri > Cypriniformes > Danionidae > Danio > Danio kyathit. The sequence continues at coordinate 49,769,671 of LR812531.1, forward strand.
TTCAGCTTCATTACTCCAGTCTTCAGAGTCACATTATCATTCGGAAATCACACTAATATTTATTATTATATCATCTCTAATACCTGATTTATTTTATCTTTGCCATGATGACAGTAAATAATATTTTACTAGATATTTTTCAAGACACTTCTATACAGCTTAAAGTGACATTTAAAGGCTTAACTAGGTTAACTAGGCAGGTTAGGGTAATTAGGCAAGTCATTGTATAACGATTGTTTTTTTCTGTAGACTATTGCAAAAAAAAAAAAAATAGCCTAAAGGGGCTAATAATTTTGACCTTAAAATGGTTTTAAAAAATTTAAAACTCCTTTTATTCTAGCCGATATATATATATTGAAAGTTTGAAGCAATGTGTTTGCCACTTTTGTATTTGTCTTAAGTAAAATCACTGTCCTTTGTGACAATCCCCTTTTCCTTTTCTTCAATGCGTTCAAAATAATGAACACATTCTCTCATTGACTTCATTGTGACTACTTTAATTGTAATTTAGCAATTTATTTTTTAAAAGCAAATTAACTAAACTAAACTAACTTGCATTACATTTTTTAAAAAGTAACTCAAATATTATTACTTATTTTTTTTAAAGTAATGCGTAACTTTACTCGTTACTTAGAAAAGTAATATTATTATGTAACTCACACTCCTTGTAATGTGTTACACCTAACACTTCTGTTTACCACAAAAGATGATATTTTGAAGAATGTTGGAAACCTGAAACCATTGACTTACATACTAGAAAATACAAAAACTGTCAATGGTTACCGGTTTACAACATTATTTGAAATATCTTCTTCTGTGGTCAACAGAACAAAAAAAACTTACACTGTTTTGGAACAGGTCAAGGGTGAGTAAATGATGACAGAATTTCATTTTTGGGTGAACTATCACACTAAGACACATAGAAATAAACTCAAGCTTATTTTGCAATAATCAATCAGAAATGTCAGAAAATCAGGAAAGGGTTTGAAAGTGGATAAAAGAGATTAATTAAAACACCAAGTATAAATGGTATACTTATGCATCTTATTTATCACATATTGCATTTTTAGTGTCTCGTTTGAACTTTTTTGTAATGCTTTGCTTTGTGAGAAAAGTGCCTCTTATATAAAGTGTATTATAGTATTGTTATTACTATTTACCAAGCCTATGGTCAACATAAACGGAGCATTACCTGTTTGAGAGCAGTCACGGAGTAAGCGTGACCCTTTACCAGCTTCTTAAATGTCACAGACTCCATGTCAAAGGCACTGGTGATCTGGAAAACAATCATATATAATACATGAATCTAACCCTAGAATGAAGTAGAATGTACATAATTAAATACCCTATGGGTACATAAATAAATGATAATAATCTATGTGTTCTTTAAGCAGTTACTTCACAGCATTTATTTAAATCAAAATGTGTTGTATTTTCACAATAAATATCAAATACAGTTAAAAAAAAATAGTCAAATTTTTATTGGATTTAATGTATTTTCTTCTTTAATTACTTGATAAGGTAAAAATGCATTTAAAAAAATATCTTGGATCCTCTAAATCATTCAAAGTTTGGAAATTTGAATATTGCAATAAAGAAAATGTGAATAAAGCAATATTTAAAATTGTCACTTCCTGGGAAATAAGTGCGATATATTGATAATAAAATTAAAAGCAAGTAGAGAAAGAATTCTGCAAGTAGAGAAGTCACTGTAATACTTTTTCCTTTAGAAAAAATGTATTGTTAAACACTATCTGTGCTATCTTCAATGGGTGACTGATGTTTGGGAACACAACAGCTTTATGAGGCAACAATTCAAAATCCTTTTGATGATGAACTTAAATTCAATTAAATTCAAATCATGTTTATTTCTATAGTGCTTTTAATGTGCTTTTAATTAATTTTTAATGTAGATTGTGTCAAAGCAGCTTAACAGAGAAGTTCTAGTAAAGTCCAATTTTCAGAGTTCAGTTTAGTTCAGTTGTACATGTACAGGTTAAGTACAACTATTTGATCTCATCATCGGGCTAAATCATTCTAGATATATAAACTAGACTTCTTATTGTACACTACTGAAATTATTAATGAGTATTGATAAATGTGTTTCCATAGTACTGCACTCACCGGCCACTTTATTAGGTACACCTGTCCAACTGCTCGTTAACGCAATTTTCTAATCAGCCAATCACATGGCAGCAACTCAATGCATTTAGGCATGTAGACATGGTCAAGATGATCTGCTGCAGTTCAAACCGAGCATCAGAATGGGGAAGAAAGGTGATTTAAGTGACTTTGAATGTGGCATAGATGTAGGTGTCAGACGGGCTGGTCTGAGTAATTCAGAAACTGTTGATCTACTGGGATTTTCACGCACAATCATCTCTAGGGTTTACAGTGAATGGTTTGAAAATATCCAGTGAGCGGCAGTTCTGTGGGCACAAATGCCTTGTTAATGCCAGAGGTCAGAGGAGAATGGCCAGACTGGTTCCAGCTGATAGAAAGGCAACAGTATCTCAAATAAGCACTCGTTACAACCGAGGTATGCAGAAGAGCATCCCTGAATGCAGAACACATTGAAACTTGAGGCGGATGGGCTACAGCAGCAGAAGACCACACCGGGTGCCACTCCTGTCAGCTAAGAACAGGAAATTGAGACTACAATTCGCACATGCTCACCAAATTGGACAATAGAAGATTGGGAAAAACGTTGCCTGGTCTGATGAGTCTCGATTTCTGCTGCGACATTCGAATGGTAGGGTCAGAATTTGGCATTAACAACATGAAAGCATGGATTCATCCTGCCTTGTATCAACAGTTCAGGCTGCTGGTGGTGGTGTAATGGTGTGGGGGATATTTTCTTGGCACACTTTGGGCCCATCAGTACCAATTGAGCATCGTGTCAACGCCACAGCCTACCTGAGTATTGTTGCAGACCATGTCCATCCCTTTATGACCACAGTGTACCCATCTTATGATGGATACTTTCAGCAGGATACTGCGCCATGTCATAAAGCACAAATTATCTCAAGACCGGTTTCCTGCAGCAACTGCGTGATGCTATCATGTCAATATGGACCAAAATCTCTGAGGAATATTTCCAGTATCTTGTTGAATCTATGCCACAAAGGATTAAGGCAGTTCTGAAGGCAAAAGGGGGTCCAACCCGGTACTAGTAAGGTGTACCTAATAAAGTGGCCAGTGAGTGTATCCTATGCTGTTGATTGTGAGTGCATAAGTACATAGTGCATAAATACGTAGTGTGCCATTTGGGACGCAGCTCTTGTTTTTGAATCTTCACATTCACACTCTTGGGACATCAGAGTCTTAGTTTACATCTTGTAAATTGGAGCGTAATACTGTAGGTCCCCTTAGTGCATTTTTAAAGTATGAACAGTTTGTACATCTACTTAATTAAATGTATTAAAATGATGCAAAAAAAATGTTCAAGTAGGTAACAATTTTCATGTTTTGTAGGAAGCATCTCTTAAACAGATGATGTTCTTACATCAATAGAGCAGCCCAGCAGGGAGCCTCTGTCCAGGGCTTTGCTGATGATCCGGTACAGATCTCTGGGAGCTTTCCTGAGCTCGTACATCTCTGAAACGCCTCCAGTAAAATCCTCAAAACCTTCAGTGGTGGAGCCTCCAGAAAGAGCTTCATAAGAGCCATTTAGCCTGCCACAAAACAAACACACACACACACACACACACACCCATACCATGAGAAAGTCTTTTTTTTTTAATAAGACAGAAACAAAACCAATTTTGCAAATGATTTAGCAAGCACAAATGTTGCTGGCCTTTACCAAAATGTCTATCAGGACGTACTTAGCATAGGCTTTTTCTACCAAGGCACTCCAGAACTCATTTCCCTCTGCTGAATGGACAAACATGAGCTCTCCGTCTTTGACCGGGAGCCGATCATCGATCACAATGTCCACCCATTCACCGAATTGCCAGAACTGCAGAACAGACGAAAGCAAACCTCATTAAGCTAATCATCCAAATGACGGACAGTGTGAGGAAAGCTTTAGAGCACTCCCGATTAGAGATGCAGTCACATAATGTTATTTTGGGAATTTTTTGTGAGAAGTTTACAATAAAACAGTGATTTCAGTAGAAATACAGCACTGTGCAAAATTCACAAGCACTATACCAGCTTTGTTGGTCTAAGACTTTTGCACAATATATAATAAATCAGTTTCTTTATTAAAAACAAAGAGAAAATCTAGGAAATATGTGCAAACAGCACAACATTTCCTCTTCAAGCAAAAGTCTATGTTTAATGTGGTTTCCATTGGAACTGTTTTGTTCTAATTGCCCTAAAATTTTCTGAAATAATGTGCTGTGTAATGATATCAGGCTTCTTTTAGCACTTTCCAGAGTTCTTCTTTAGGTTTACAGTGTCTTATCTTTCTTTTTCTGTCCAAGTGATCTCATACAGCCTCTAACAATATTCAGGTCTGGACCCTGTGAAGGCCATTTCATGTCTGTGTTTCATCAGCGGTTTTCTTTCTCCAAATAGGATTTCACTGTAATTAGCGGATCATTATCATGCTGAAAATGAAAACTATTACCACTGAAGTCCTTTCCAGATGGAATAGCAAAATGGATTAAAACCTATCTGTGCTTTTCAACATTCACGATTCCATCAATTCAGACATATTGCTAACAACACTGAAATAAAGCTCAAACCAGGACAAACAGCCTCTCTTCAACATTGTCTTTCACATGTCATAAACAATTAAACCAAAATATTTCAAACGCCCACCAAACCTAACTCCTATCCTAACAAACCTTACATCAACTGAAAGATTATTTATTCACTCTGTATAAAACTCAATTTAAAAAAAAGAGGAAAAAAATTAACACTTATGGTTTGGTGGTAAAGAGTCACGTATATCCATTTTACATCAGTAAAACAACAGATTCAATGTTGGCCTAAAAGGTTTGCATAGTACTGTATAGGGTTGCATGGTTTACCGGTACTATGGTAGTATCGTGATACTATGGCTCCAAAATACTAACGGTGCCACTGTAGTTTGTAAACAGTGGTATCGCTATTAACAGTCTATCTACAATACGTAATGTTGCATGTGGAAAAGTCACTAAAATGCCTACACGTTTGTGCAACAATAGACCATTTTATTTGAATAGTGTGTGGAGCCCTTTAAGGTTGCAAAACTGTAGAATTCACACCTTTTATGGTAGCCTATTGCACGTTTTCTGATGTTTCAGTTCGAACGCACATCTGAATCCGTTCATTTCTGCTCCTGTCAATATGATTTAGTAGCTACAACAACCACAACAATCTCTTAAAAAGATGACTCACAAAGTGAAAAAAAAAGCAATAGATGAAAAACCCGAAAGAGCAACAGGAAACATTGACATTACTCACTATTTACTCACCCGCAAGTGGTTCCAAACCTTTATCAGTTTCTTTATTCTGTTGAATACAAAAGAAGATAATTTGGAAAAAGCTAAGAACATGTAACCATCGACTTCCATAGAGGGAAAAAAACAAATACAATGGAAGTCAGTGGGTACAGGTTTCTTCAAAATATCTTCTCATGTGTTTAACAGAATAAAGAAACTCATACAGGTTTAGAACAGAGTAAATGATAACAGCATTTTCAGTTTGGATGAATTATCGCTTTAAATAAAGCATATACCTGGTATTATCATTATTGTTTGTATGCTAATGTACTAGACACAGTGTTACAGAAACAAAATCAAATTGAATAATCTTCTTATTGCTTAATATGGGAGTACTTCCTAAATAATGTATCTGTGCACATACTTATTTATATACAAATTACTTATAATCCTAAATTGACTTCCCCTCTATCGTCAACAACGTCTCTTTTCTTTGATAACATGTTTACTGGCATGAGGGCGTGGCCAATCTGTCACTCACATGATATCCATCAATAGCAATCCACAACCACACAACAATCAATTCCCTGTGGACACTCACCCTGTATTTATTCTGCTTTGCATGTACATGACATTGTGATGGGATGAAAAAAACTATCGCAGCTTTTATTTCATGCCGACCTCAGCACAATAGACATATTTGCTTTATCATTTTCATTAAAATCTCTAGAGAATGCAGAGAACCTGAAAGTGAAATATTCCAGCATAGCCATCTTGAAAGCTCTGGCCATGAGGGACAACCCTGTGAAGGAGTCTTTCATTAAGAGTCAGCGAGCCAATCGCAGCGAGGAGCCAGCAGTCACCTGACCAGAAAGAAAAAAAACAAGATATAAAATACTGAAGTTCAAAAGGCAGAATTAAACTCATGCTAAATCCCCTCTCATGGCTTTTAAAGGGATAATTCACCCATAAATGACAATTCTGTTGTCATTTCCTCACCCTATATTTGTTTCAAACTTTCTATGGTAAAAGACAAAAGAAGATATTTTGAAGAATGCTGAAAGAAAACCCGGTAAAAAAACCAATGACTCTCAGTCATTTCCCCCACTAATTTGCACTCAATGCTGCACTGTAAAAAATGTAATGACAAAAAGTCAATACAACAAATATTTTTATGTTGCTTTAACTTATTCTAATCAGGTTTCAACTAAATTTTTGAAGTTATACTAAGTTATTTTTTGTCAGTTTGATTGATGTAAGTTGAGATGACTAGAAAAGTTCATTTGAATTAACTAAAAAATGTAAGGTTGCAAGACTTTTTTTTTTTTTACGTTGGGTCAAATATGAACAAAACCAACAGTTGGGTTAAAACATTTTAAATTTCATTCAAAAAATAACCCAGTACTGGGTTGAGGCTGGAAGGGCATCTGCTGTGTAAAACATATGCCGGAATAGTTGGTGGTTCATTCCGCTGTGGCGACCCCTGATAAATAAGGGACTAAGCCGAAGGAAAATGAATGGAGGAATAAATAACCCAATTTTGGCTTTGTACATATTTGACCCAACGTTTGGTTAATACAACTCAGCAGTTTTTTTTAGTCTGTGGTGGATACAAATGATCAACATTCTTCAAAATATCTTCTTCTTCTATGTTCATCAGATAAAAGAAAAGGTAGAGTGGAATGGCGAGTAAATGTTGACTTTTGGATGAACTATTCCTTTAATAAAACACAGCAGCTAAACTACCAATCTGCAGCCAGCAGGGGGACACACTTTCAGGGGTGGGGTTTATTTCCACAGTGAGGCCTGTGAACACATTCCTGTTTACATCCCACTCCGATCTCCACCTCACAGCACAGGAATTTTCCACAGCCTCAAACCCATAAAACATACAGTAGGCTACCAGATGTAGTGTATCAGAAGTGTACACTTCAATATATAAGACTGTTGAAACGTTAACACTTTTGGCTACAAAACTGTTATTAGCCGACTTATGCAATCTGTTAGTTTCAATGTATGGTAATGCTGTGAAATAAGCCAAACATACACTCATGGAGCATTTATTAGATACACTTGCTTACATTGTTTGGATTACTTACAACGTGTAAGGTGCAGCAAACATTCATAGTGTATTCTGCTGCTATAGTTGCTGCCCAACTACTTTTTCTTTTTTTTTTTCATTCTTATAAACTCTAACAAGGCTCAGGGCTAAGATTTATTTAAAAAAAAGTTAATTATTAGTTATTAACTACAATCCAGTATAGTAGGTATGTTCAAAGTTTGACTACTAGTGCATTTAATAGTTTTATACCTAGCTTAAATTACTTTTTTACCATGGTGGCATTGACATAAAAATCTCTGACATGCCCATTGAGAGAGAGATAAGTTTCAAACACTGACTCAGGGTCAGTGGGAAGTGGGTGAGTCACATGCAGACACGCCTCAGGTCAGTTATTTGAGCTGGTTTTTCAGTCGTGACTCATGCTTTGAGTTTACTGCTGCAGGCACACAATCATGTTGAGGGGATTCCATGACACATAATACTGGTAGAGCTCCGAAAATATGCACACTGGATGACTTTTTGTCCAAACAGAAGACTTACCCAAAGCTCCTTGACAGATGTCTGTGCGTGTGGCTCCTCCGACAATGAATTGAGGATCATCACAGAGCTCCTGCAGAAAAAAAAGAGGGATTACAGGGACTGAAGCATTGGGCAGCCTGAAGGTGTTTCAAGAGTTTCTACAAGCATGCTATTTTATTAGAGCAGTCAAATTTTATTCAGCCAAAATTTAGAAATAAATATAAATAAAAGCCCCAGCCTCATACTGTACACGCTCATGTGGTTTTGTTTAGTGCACTACAGGAACAATTCTTCACTGAGAAAGTTGAGCTACACTCCAAAAAAATGACGTTTGGTGTTTGTTTAAACAACTTATTTTAAAAAAGCTACAATAAGACAATTCTTGAGTTTTTTAGGGGGCAACTTAATTGTTTTATGTTTAATCCACATAAATTTGTAAAAACTAATAAGATAATTCATGTTGTGCAAATACAAATCGATTGTGGGGACTTCCGGGATAACCGATAACTTGTTAGATTTGAAAACCGATAGCCGACATTTGTCGATACCGATAACTTGTTAGATTTGGAGGCCAATACTATAGCTGATATTCGTCGATACCGATAACAGATAATTTGTTAGATCTGGAAGCCGATAGCTGAAATTTGTCAATAACAATAACTTGTTAAATTTAGAGGCCAATACTGTAGCTGATATTCGTTGAACCCGATAACAAATAACTAGATAGATTTGGAAGCCGATAGCCGATATTGGTCAATACCGATAACTTGTTAGATTTGAAGGCCAATACTGTGTAGCTGATATTCGTCGATACCGATAACAGATAATTTGTTAAATTTGGAGGTTGATAACCAACATTTGTTGATAACGATAACCGATAACTTGTTAGATTTGGAAGTCTATAGCCGATATTTGTCAATACCGTTAACTTGTTACATTTGGAGGCCAATACTGTAGCTAAAATTCGTCGATACCGATTACAGATAACTTCTTAGATTAGGAGGTTGATAGCTGATATTTGTCAATACCGATAACTTGTTCGATTTGGAAGTTGATAGCCGATATTTGTCGACACTAATAACTTGTTCGATTCGGATGCCAATCCTTTAGCTGATATTCGTCGATATCGATAACAGATAACTTGTTAGATTTGGAGGTTGATAGCCAACATTTGTTGATATGACAACCGATAGCTTGTTAGATTTGGAAGCCGATAGCCGATATTTGTCTATAACGATAACTTGTTAGATTTGAAGACCAATAGCCAATATACATCCATACCGATAACTGAAAACTTGTTAGATTTAGAAGCAGATAGCCGATATTTGTCGATACCAATAACTTGTTAGATTCGGAGGCCAATACTGTAGCTAATATGTGATGATACCGATAACAGATAACTTGTTAGATTTGGAAGCCGATAGCTGATATTTGTCAATACCGATAACCGATAACTTGTTAGATTTGGAGGCCAATTGCAGATATTTTAGCCAGTAAATATAAATATCAACTCAATGAACTGTCATTGTAAGGTAAAGTTTTTTAGTATTAATGACATCCTATTAGGTTATTTATTGCATTATTTTTCTGTCTTCCATTTTCATTTTGGTCATTTTTTATTAAAAAGGAAAGTAGGGGAATTTTTGACCAATACCGATAACTTGTTTGATTTGGATAGACGATATATTAGCCGATAAATATATATATTTTTCAGCATATTTGCAAACATATACATTGAACAGCTGATTTTATTTTAGAGCATTACATTTAGAAAAGTTTGAACTGATTTCGAAACATTAATAATGAACTATTCTTTTATATGGCCAACCAATATATCGATATATCATGCATCCCTAACATTGAATTAAATGAAAAATATTTAAGTACAAAAATTTTAATTCCTGTAAAGGCAACTACAAATGTCAAAATTTGATCAAGATTTGTCATAGTAAGGTACAGTTTTTAGTATCGATGACAACATTTTATTTATTCATTTTTGTATTTTGCATTATTTTTCAGTCTTCCATTTAATTTTTGTTCATTTATTAATAAATGCAACAAAAATGTGTGCACATCCTAAATAAAAGTGCAGGATAAAAAGATAATAGCAGAAAAAATATATATAATATTCACACACTGAAATTATGACTCCAAAAAACTTTTCACAGTGCAAAAACATTCCATTCAGATATTGTGCCTGATGAAGATCTGATGGTCGAAATGTTGTGCTATTTTTACAATAAAAGTTTGTTGCAGTCAAAATATGAGTGTGCGGACTGAATTTTTCCTTTATCACCCAAAGAAGCCTGTGTTGACAGAGAAACGTAATCATATTCTTTAAAGAAATAACAAAGACTCTTCTGAATGTGAAGCCGCCTTAGAGGAATCATGTGTTCTCTAACCAAACGTGTCTGCAGAAACATTATAATCTGTGTGTATGTGACTTTATAATAGTGACAACAGCTGCAGGAGAGAGGAGGGAGGGTCAAACATTCTGACTATAACTGCACCGATGAGTGAATCCAAAACCAAAAGCATTCCGCTGTCTAGACCACCATAGATATACACATTTGTATATATTACATAGCATTCATGAATATAGAATATCAGAAAAAAGTTCTATTTAACAAGAATGCATATAAAGTAACAGAAACATATATACACTGTAGGAAAATCTGTTAATTAACAGTATCACTATTTTGTGCACTGAAAAAAAATATTAGTTGACTTTACTTAAAATAAGTGAGTTAACTCGTTGCTTTTAAAACAGTTAGCTGACTTCAAAAAGTGAGTAAACCCTATTGTCTTTAAAATAGTAAATTAACTATGTGCATAATTATTAAAAAATGAAGTTAAATCAACTTAAAGGCTCCAAGGTACAACGGGTTTACATTTTAAGTAGAGTCAACTTGTCGCTTTCAATGCAACGGGTTTACTCACTTTTTTTAAGGCAAGCAATAAATCACCTTTTACAGTGTGATTCACAAGTGTTTTCCGTTTATTTACGGCTGTGAATTGCATTATGGGATGTTGATGTTGAAGTCTGTCGACTTTTGATTATGAATATTCAACTCTAAAGTTTAACAAAGTGACTTTTATTGACATTTTAGTAGTTTAAAATAATATAATATATAAGAAGTAGTATATAGAGAAATAAGTCTGTAAAATAACAGAAAATGTACTGACAGTTTATCACAAGGTTTTTGTAGCGTAATATACAACACCAATAAAGACAATAGATCACTTTAAACCAGTGTTTCTCAACCACGTTCCTGGGTAGGGTTGCACCAGTTGTTCGTAAGTTCTTTCTTAAACTGGAATGTTCATACTACGGTTGCACCACATGTTCTTAAGGCAAACTGTAGTCAGTAGGTCGTGAGCTCTCCGTAAGTCATGCGTAGTCACATTTAATGACGTAATATCCAATAAGAAGCATTTAAATCGTTAAACTGCTTTAAAACAAAGCAGTTAGCAAAACATTAAACTTTTTTTATATCCTACATGTGAAAGAGAAACGAGCAGGGAGAAGAACTCAGTCACGAAGAAATTGTCACACAATTATACAATTAACACAAAACACTCCTTGATAGAAAATCAAACTCTTCTTTCACAAACTGAAAAAAAAATGCGAGATTTGGGAGGAAAATAAGACTGAGTAGAGGAAGAGCATTCTTTTTTTTATTTTTTAAAAATTAATTTTTGGCCTTTTTGCCTTTATTAGATAGGACTGTAACGAGACAGGAAGCAAAGTTGAAGAGAGAGAGGGTTGGGAAATATCCTCGAGCCGGGATTCGAACTCAGGACGCCCTGACGTGCTACTGCACCATATGTCGGCACGCTAACCACTAGGCTATTGGGCCGACTAGGAAGAGCATTCTTAATTACCATCGTCGTCTCTTTGCTACCGGTATACATGGAGGGAGGCTGCCGTAAATATTTAGTTGGAACGTAGTGTTACTTTTAAATTAAGTTCAGTGGTGCAACACAGCTCTGCACATTTTCCATGTTTTAACCAAACACATCACCTCATTTGCAGATACTGTAATGGACATGAAAGACAAAGGAAACATCCAAAACATGCAGTGTTAGTGGTCCTCCAGGAACGTGGTTGAGAAACACTGCTTTAAACTGTTAAAAAATGCTTATAAAAGTCTCTTTTTTGAAATTTTTGAGGTTAAAAGTTGTTGAAAAACAGATCAAGGTCCCATAATGCAATTCAAAATCATAAATACATAGGCAAAATTAACAAAAATGAATCACAACAATATGAAAAACTGCTAATTTATGCATATTTTTACAGTGTATATATATATATATATATATATATATATATATATATATATATATATATATATATATATATATATATATATATATATATATATATATATATATATATATATATATATTTAAATAGTAATATACCAAAACAGTAAAATAATAATCATAAAAAATGAAAAAAAAAAAAAAAGTATTACATTTTTCACAAAAATGTAACGTAGCAAAACTGTTTTCCTCATTGATAATAAGAAATGATTCTTGAGCATCAAATCAGCATATTAAGATTGTTTCTGAAGGACCGGTGAAACTGAAGACTACAATGAAAATTCAGCTTTGCATTACATGCATAAATTAAACTTTTACATATAATAGAAAAGGTTTCTTTATACTATTATATTACTTTCTTTCTGTATTTTGACCATATAAACGCAGACTTGGTAGAAGTTTTAACCCAATTTCACACAATAAAAGTCAGTTAAGTCTAATATTGCTATTTACATCCCTGCATGTATTAAAGGTTTAGAATATAATTAATTTTACTGAAGGGCATCTTTAACAAACCAAACAAAACCAAAATAGAAAATAACCCTAACTAGGGCTGCACAATACAGTTGAAGTCAGAATTAGTAGCCCCCCTTTGAATTTTTTTCTCTTTTTTAAATATTTCCCAAATGATGTTTAACAGAGCAAAGAAATTTTCACAGTATGTCTAATAATATTTTTTCTTTTGGAGAAAGTCTTATTTGTTTTATTTCGGCTAGAATAAAAGAATTTTTTTATTTTTGTAAACACCATTTTAAGGTCAAAATTATTAGCCCCTTTAAGCTAAATTTTTTTTCAATAGTCTACAGAACAAACCACTATTATACAATAACTTGCCTAATTATTCTAACCTGCCTAGTTACCCTAATTAACCTAGTTAAGCCTTTAAATGTCACTTTAAGCTGTATAGAAGTGTCTTGAAAAATATCTAGTCAAATATTATTTACTGTCATCATGGCAAAGATAAAAGAAATCAGTTATTAGAAATGAGTTATTAAAACTATTAACATTAGAAATGTGTTGAACAAAATCTCTCTGTTAAACAAAACGGGGAAAAAAATAAACAGGGGGGCTAATAATTCAGGGGGACTAATAATTCTGACTACAACTGTATATCATTTCAGCCTCTAAATTTGTGGAGTCACTGCCGATTTTAACCAAGTTTTACTGAATCTGTGCCAAACCTATTCTAACCCAAAGTCCCTACAGTCTTTGTCTAAACTCATTCATTGGTGAATTAAATCCAAGTTTGTTTTCTCTCTGGCTGGGAGTCTTCCCTGTCACAGCCTGCTATCTCCGGTTTGTTTAAGGAGGGCGAGACCGCGGCTGGTTTGAGCACTGCTGATTAGGGGAAATGAAGCTCCGCTCACTCTATTGGTTAATAAGCATGTCACACAAAGAGGACTATCACGCTTTTGCTCTCGGACGGTGATGTTCTAAATCGAGATTAGTATAATTGCTTATCAAATAAGACTTTGGTGGGACAATAAAATAATTTTGGTGGCTGCCAAAAAAATTTCAGTTTAAGAAAACCCATGTAATGGAGTCAAAGTTTATCATTTGCATGTGTTTTTAAGGCCTGTAACTCTATGAACGTTTAAAGTATTCAGACAAAAGAAACTGTACCATTTGTAACTATAATAAACATAAGTTTTATTGAATTATCAGTACAATAAAGACTATGCAGTGTTATTTTACATTTGATTATTTTATTATAAAGTTGAAGTCAAAATTATTCGCCTTCCTCAAATGAGGTTTAACAGAGCACGGAATTTTTCACAGTATTTCCTATAATATTTTTTCTTCTAGAGAAAGTCTTATTTGTTTTATTTTGGCTAGAATAAAAGCAGTTTTTAATTTATTTAAAACCATTTTTAAGGTCAATATTATTAGCCCCCTTAAGCAATATTTTTTTTTTGATTGTCTACAGAACAAACCAGTGTTGTACAATGACTTGCCTAATTACCCTAATTAAGCCTTTAAATGTCACTTTGGGCTGAATACTAGAGTCTTGAAAAATATTCAGTTAAATATAATGTACTGTTGTGTTTAGAAATGTGTTGAAATCATGAACAAAATTATAAACGTATTCACAGGATTTATCTAACTCCAGTTCGCCTCTATATTTCCCAATTGTTCTCAGTTATGTTTCAAAGCAGGAACGTGCGGTCAGGGGAGGCAGTGCCTCGCTTGTCATCATCCTCACCTGCCATCATGAGATGTATACTAATGATAAAATAAATATTTGTCCACTGATCTATGCTATAAATGCAATTTCTCGATGATTCAAATGATTTCAATAACTTTTATGATCAAAATCGCTGTATTTTGCATATTTCCTGTTCAATTACAGCGTAGGAAGCGAGGAGAGGTAGCACCGAGCTGTGCCTCACGTCAGATTGTGCAATCCCCTGCACACGGCTTGAGCGCGTGCCTTTTGCTGACTCAGTGTATGCTACCAATGTAATGCTTTATTAAAATGTTTTTATACATTGTAGACATTTTTATTATATTTCCTCACTTTGCATATGATAGGTAATGTATTTCACAAATGTCTATCACTTATTTAGTGTTAGGATCTGACATAAAACCGCACTGAAAAGACATGAGGTGAGGCAGGCAGTAGCTCTGCCGCATGAGTTCACGGTACTTCTTGTTCAGTGGTTGCTTTTCTTCTACGCAGTAAAGTTCTGTTATTTTGTTTTGCTCTGACTGCAAAAATCACGGATATCAACTAAAAAATTTCTTAAAATTGGACTTTTAATTAAAACATAAATAAATAATAAACGACCAATGCCGGAGCTAAAGGGCTTGCTTCAAAGGACGGGACAGAAGATAACGTGATCATTTCAAAGTGATTCAAGTCATGTCAAGACTTCATTTACAACTACTGTAAAGGTAAGACCAGTGTGCGAATCCTGTGTGTGTGTGTGTGTGTGTGTGTGTGTGTGTGTGAATGAGAGAGAGAAAGTGAGAGAGAGTATATGTATTTTTTTTTTTTTTTTATTTAATGCCATGTCAGCAACCAAGGCTATTTTCATGGCAGGAACATTTCAATAATAAATATACAATTAAAAATCAACAAACAAATGAATACATGAATTAAATAAGATGTTTAGTATTAATACAAGATAAAAATTCTAAAACCTTTTCTGGTGTCACTTTGCTAAAAATGTCCTTAAGAGAGTTCATTTCATAAAAAAGTCTTCTGGAATCATTAAAAGCAGGACAGTCCAGTAAAATGTGTTTAATGGTAAGAGGAATTGTGCAGCACAAACACTGAGTAGGATTTTCACCTTGGAGCAAAAAGCCATGGGTTAGTCTTGTATGCCCAATACGACATCTGGTAAAAACCACTTGATCAAATCTAGATTTAAAATGTCTTAAAATTCTGTGTGAGATTTCAGGTTGGATTTCATGTAATTTATTATTTTCTAATGCATAAGTGAGAGAGAGAGAGAGAGAGAGAGAGAGAGAGAGAGAGAGAGAGAGCAAGCAAGAAAGAGAGTGCGTATCCACGGTGGTGCTGTTTGTGTCGCTTGTTATAGTTGACTGTAGCATTCAGCTGGGTGTTTTTTGGGGAGGTATATTTGGGAGGCCATACAGAAAGTATAGAAAGAATGCTGATATGATATATGAAACACAATCGGTAGTTGGAAAATATATCGGGTGGATATGATTGTAAATCTGACTTTTGACTTGGAAAGTGTCAGTGCCTCACCAGCCACAAACCTCACCGCACGTCACTGTTTCAAATGTAAGGTAGACATTGGCACAGTGATGCATGTATTTTGGGACTGTGACAAAATCAAAATGTACTGGAAAGAGATTCACAAAATTATTCAAAACATAACTGGAAAAACTTTTGCTTCGTCCCCAAAGGTATACCTTCTGAATTGTACAATAGGACTGTGTCTTGATTGTTATAAAGAATGTGTATTAAATTTTTGTATATACTTGGCCAAAAAATGAGATACCAGTAAATAAAACCACAAAAAAAAGAAGAAGAATGAAAAAATCTTCTTCTCCCGAACCCTTAATATACCCTTAAAGTACATAAACAGATCTAATAATTATTAATTTAGAACATGAAGCAGCAAACTCAAAAGAGTCTCACCGTAGGGCGCATCCACTCCACATCTCGGGTTTTGGAGGAGTGCGGGGCGAGCTCTTTAAAGCCCAGAGAGGGCGGTTCGGCGGGGAAACAGGGGTCTTCAAACAGGTAGCCTCCCTCCAAACACTCCTGTCTGAGGGCCTCATAGTCCTGGTTCTGGAAGTGTAAAGCCTGCTCAAAAGAGCCTGCGCCGTCCGCCTTCAGTCTGTTAGCGCTGATGTGTGCTGAGATCCCGCCGTATGAGAACATGCTGAAGCCGTGAGATGCAGAGCTGCTATAAACACTGATTCACACACACTCAACATTTAACACTGCAAAATCATTTTATGCACGGCTCGAAATTAACCTTTTTTCTTGGTAGCACCGGTGCTCCTAACTTCAAAAATGTAGGCGCACCAGACAAAATCTAGTCGCAGCCACCAAAAATTATGAGCACCGTTACTACACGTTTTATATTAACAGATTCTATTATATATTAACACTCTAATCACAACTAACAAATAAACTGACAGCATCGTGACGATTAAATGAAGGATTAAATAATGTTAGAACATCTCGTGCTTAAAATGTGTCGATTCAGTGGCAAACACCGGCTTTACGGTGAATGCTTTAGTCATTTTCATAGCGGACTTTAAACACTGGAAGTCTTTTATCCACTCTTGGAAAAGTGTAAATGCTGGATTGACCTTCACCACATGATCACTAATCAGATGTGCCTTTATTTGTAACTTTTGGTGGTTTCTAAAACTAAATCTGCCAGTGTTGTTTTCATTCTCTCAGATCCAGACCTTCATGTTTTCGCGGCTGTAGCTCCCTGTCATCGGAACTGAGTGATTGACAGCTGATATTAACCAATCCATTCGCATTCTGTTCTAGCGCCGTGGGCCAATAAGAAGAGCTTGAAGGCGGGGCAAGCATTGCAGGCTTTGTTTACTGCAGCAAGTTGACATGTCAACTGTTTTAAACCATTCCTGAGCGCTGCGTTTGGTGTTTTCAGATGCAAAGATGCTTAATGCGTGAATGCCTCCTAATTCCGCGCATGTGGTGAACATTTTGCTGTGAAAACTGGTCGCACGAGATCAATTTTATGCAGTCGCACAAATGCTTCCAAATATATTTTAAGGTCGCATAGATAAAATTTTGGGCGCATATGCGACCAAAACGGTCGCAATATCGAGCCCTGTTAAGCCTTTGTTTTTGGACATTTAAGGGGACCTATTATGCAAAAATCACTTTAATAAGGGGTTAAAGACAGTTATGTGGCTGAAGTGTACAGCCAGCATCTAAGAGTAAAATGTATTAATTCTATTTTTTTAATCACACTTCATAAAAACAGACTTCAGAAACACTTTGACATTCTCCCTTTGTAGATGTCATTGGAGGGGGAAAGCCCCACACATTAGTGATGATGATCTCTCCCTTATTAGCGAAAAAGCCCTAAGTGAGAAGCAGCCGTCTGCCATTAAGAGTTTTAGCAACGTCCATTGTAGCACCGAAGTCTCCATAGATTGCCTTCTTCTGAGGCACTTCTTTTGACATTTTCAGTTTTTCACTTCTCAGTCATTAGGTTTTACATGAGTCCTATTTTGAATCTGCTACTATGCTGACACACAGGTGTTGTAGCTCCGCCTTCTTTTAAAAAGAGCGCAATCTCATTTGAATTTAAAGCGCACAATTTGAATCAAAGCCTAAACGGGGCAGTTTCAAAGAGTTATAAAACATTATTTGTGTGGTATTTTGAGCTGAAACTTCACAAACACACTCTAGAGACATCAGAGACTTATTTTATATCTTGGAAAAAGAGGCATAATAGGTGCCCTTTTAAAGCTTTGCATTGAATTTTGCCTAAATTGGCATGTAAACATTGTACAGCATTGGAAACAAATTAAGAGCCCACAACAAACAGTATTATTGGTTCTCTGGATTTTCCATTAATTGGTAAGTAAAAATTTCAAATATGAAAATCATTATCATATTCAGCGCTCAGCATAAATGAGTACACCCCTCACAGATCTCTCTTTTAAATTAATATTTTCCAGTACCAAAGCCAAAACTGGAGCTAATATAACAAAATAACTTAAGATCACAGTCCAAAGTATTAGTACACCCAAATGAATGTTTTTGGAGGGAAAAAATATTAAAATTGTAACAGAAAAAAATCAAGATAAAAAATATTAAATGTAATTGAAATATTGTAGTTTGTATTTTTTGTTGCAATAACTCATCTGAATTTAAATGTATTATCTTTCCATTATATAGATGTTAGCTGACCAAACTCTTATTTTAATGAATATAACTGTTTAATAAAACTATTTTGTTTAAATGCACCAAAAATATTTTTCCTTTACTCACTGAGAAATGGATAAAGCCATGGAAAAATGAAAGGCCAATCAAAAATTCTCATTTTCTGTAGATTTAAGTAAAACGTTTGGTTTTTATTGTGTGAACAACTGATATTTCTGCCAATTTTAAAATAAATTATTGTTATTGGAGTATTTTTGTCCATTATGAATAAAATGCCTCCCCTCCACCCATTATTTATATTGGCTACTGATAAAACTGAATATAAATTCTACATAATAGCCAACAATCAATTCTGTAAGATATAATAATGTATTCTCATTTAAATTTTGAAGACACATTATTAGTAATATATAAAATAAAACACAAATTAACATTTAACTCGATACACTTGTCTATTACTAAGATCACTTTTTTCCAGAGATGTACATTGCTCAGCATATATGAGTACACCCCATTTTGAAAATGAATATTTTTATCCATTTCTCAGTGAATATAGGCAATGTATTTTGGTGCATTTAAACAAAACAGATTTATTAAAAAGATATATTTATTAAAATCATATTTTAGTCACAAAACATATTTATAAATTGAAAGACAATTAAATTAAATTCAAGCTAAGTATTGCAAAAAAAAATTACAAGCTATAAAATTTCAGCTAAATTTTTCTATAACATATAAATTTGAGTGTACTAGTTTTTGGACCGTTATTGTAAGTTATTTTGTTAAATAAGCTCCAGATTTGGACTGAATAATCTATCGTATATGCACAAATTTAATATTGCATAGCTTCCTATTAAAAATATTAATTTTAAAGACTGATTTGTGAGGGGTGTACTTATATATGCTGAGCACTGTATATAAAGCAGCTTTCGAAAGATTATGTGTGTGGTTTAAGTGATCTCAGCATCAGTTTTAAATAATACAACAATGAATATACTGACAAGAAGTGTTTTGAGGTGTTGTGGTTGTTAAACATTAATGGAACTAAACAGTTTGACCTAGAAAATAAACGTTAGAGATTTGGATTTAATTTTATTGCTTGCAAATGCAAAGTGTTTCTCCAGGTTAGTTCTGAGCATTAGTTACTGTGCATTTATACAAACTAAATTATTCTTACCATTCCTTATTACAAATATAAACTGGATTGAGGAGTTAATGTGCTAAAGGCAGTCTTTGATAACTATAATGTACAATAAGTTAGTCATTATCAGTCATAATGTGTTTTGCAGGAACAATATTGTCATGGCATATCCATACTGTCACAGTATTGGCATTTTGTCTCTCTTATCTCTGTATCAATGACTGCATTGTGAAGCTGGCCTCAAAAATCACAACAGACTGAGGGCCTCCCTTTCAATTTCAAGCTAAAACTACACTCAGTTTAGCCGGACAGCTTTGTATAATGTAAACTATTGAACAGATTTATAAAATAATATATTAAATATATATTTAGCCTATACACTGACTTAAAAAACCCAGTAGTACTAAGAAATGCACTAAAGTACAAGTTTAAACCCTCAATCATTACATTTAACATTTAAATATTACTTTTAGGGCAGATTTATGAAGTGTTCAGTACATTGTTTCTCTTCTATATGCATGGCATGCTAAATATTCAGTCTTCGTGTTGTGTTGTCTTGGTATCTCTGTTAACTCTTCGCGAATCACTGCGTTTCATTTAACGTTAATCCACTATAGCGTTAGAATTACTACAACAAAATACCACGTTTTGAAGCTTCAAAATGTACATAACCTTCACGTCAGACGCTGAATAAAGAGTTTAATGCGGCAGACTAAACAGCAGGCCGACGGAGATCTACAACAACACGGTCAAGATAAATCTCGACACGATTCATTCAAGGAAGAAAAACAAGAACCGCCAAACTTGCCTTGCAGCTGCGGTCCTGTCAGTCTCTTCTCTGACGGGATGTGTGATATTATACAGTAATAATCCACTCGATAGACAAGCCGTTTGTAGTATAGGTTCAGTGTATGAGTGTGTGTATGTGAGGCTAAAGAAGGCGGGGCGATCAACACTGACATGGACAAGTGCACTTGTCACCACATAACGGGCAAGTGCTTCACAAATAGCGGGTGCATTATGCTAATTATGTTATATAATATAAACTGTAAAAATATATCAGTAAATTAGTAGTTTTTTTAGTATTTTGTGATTCATATTTTTATTTTTTCCGTATAACTTTTAGTTTTGAATTGCATTATGGGACCTTGATCTTTCTTCCAACAACTTTTAACGTTGAAAAGTTGGAAAAAGTGACTTACATTAACATTTTTAATAGTTTAAAGTGATATATTGTCTGTGTTGGTGTTGTATATTACGATACAAAAACATTTTCTGTTATTTTACACACGTATTTCTCTATAGGCTATATTATTTCTCATACATTATACTATTTCAAACTACTAAAATGTCAATAAAAGTCACTTTGTTAAACTGTAGAGTTGAATTTTAACATCAAAAGTCGACAAATCAGAGACCAACATGCAATCAATGCAATTCACAACCATAAATAAGCAGAAAACACTTGTGAATCACTGGTAATTAACAGATAGGCCTATTTTTATTTACTGTGTAGAGTCTGTCTCTGTTAATTAGACCCCCGGAGTTGCCTATATGGTAATAAAAACAATCATATTTCTAAAACAATTCATATAACATTCTACATTATAGTATAGCATGTATATCATGTCAAAATGTATATTTAATTCATACAGTAGTCTATGTATATTTTCAACCTCTACTTTAAATATTTGGCCACAGCAGAAACAAAAATAGTGTGTTGTGTAGAAATTTGCATCTCTTGTTTTTAGCGACGCCGGTGGATGTTAAGTGCACTGCAGGCACCACATACTTGATTTCATTCTTTGATTTGAGGTAAAAATAAATGATAAATAGAAATACCTTTGCAAAACATATTCTACTGTTCTGATACACACATTCGGATGCACGCTTTCTTATCAGCTATGAGAAAACATTAAATAAGAAAGCATTTGATCATAGCCAAATAGATATGATTGCACAAGCTCTGTAATTTAAGCATCATTTCAGCATGTGAGGTAATTAAAAGCACACTTTTAACAATCTGAATATAAAGTCTGTCTATGTGAAATTGCAATTTAAACAAACCCTTTACTTTGCATGCAGTATTGTTCTTTTTGCATTATTATTTTCATATTTAAATAACTCAAACTACAGAGAATGGAAGAGAGGCTCTCATATAAATCTCACATCATTTTAATATTTCTGGAAAAAAAAAAAACATGCATGCTCTTTAAGGCAGTGTTTCTCAACCACGTTCCTGGAGGACCTCCAGCTTTGGACATTTTCCACGTCTCCTTAACCAAACACACCTGATTCAGCTCATTCGCAGGGACTGAAAGACCTGAAATGGCTGTGACAGACAAAGGAGACATCCAAAACATGCAGTGCTGGTGGTCTTCCAGGAACGTGGTTGAGAAACACTGCTTTAAGGGATAGTTCACCCAAAACCATTTAATTTCACTCAAGTGGTTCTAAACTTCGATGAATTTCTTACTTTTATGAACACAAAACAAAATATTCTGAAGAATGCTGGAAGAAGTAGCCATTCACATCAATAGTCCATGATGACAGAATTTATTGGGTAAACTATCCCATTCATATTATAGAACTAGAAATAGAAGTTCAAGAAAATAAAAAATCATAATATCAAAAATAATAAAAGTTAACTTTATTTAATTGACATCAACAAGGCTGTAATATTATTGATTGCATTATAAATTCCAAATGTTCCACAATACATTGTTCCATTTACACAAGGAAACACCAGATAAAAACAGTGCTTGCAAGGCATCAAAGAGAGACACACTTAATAAACTTGAGACTTAAATTCAATTTAAAAGTATAGAAAACAACAAATGACTGTAGATTTTGATAAGCCAGCCTAAGCATTTCTGTTGAATGATTCTGTCAATATATGGTCACTACATTTTAAGATCTGCCTTGTTCTAAATCATAGGTCTCAAACTGGATTCCTGGAGGGCCGCAGCTCTGCACTGTTTTGCTCCAACTCTAATCAAACACAGCTGATCCAACTTATCAAGGTGTTCAAGACTACTAGAGACTATTACGCCCCATTCACACAGGGCGTCAGCGTCAACGATTCCCATTTACTTTGATTGGGTGACGTCAGGCTTTGCCGAACTGCGTTGTGGATCCGTTGGCGCCGCTTCAGTGGCGTTGCTCGCTAGAGAAGTTGGAAAATTCTCAACTTTTTAAGCGCCAACGGAAGCGTCAGCCAATCAGATCATTTCGTGCAAATACCCCAGCTCAGACAGTAGCCGATTGCGGACTTATTTCATTGGCTGACACTGTTATGATGATTGCGTCAGGCAGGGCCGCTGCTGAACAAAAGGGTGCCCTATGCGAAATTTTACTGTGGTGCCCCCACAGAGGAACAAAAACAGACAAACATATATTTAAACATGTATTTATTTATTTATTTATTTATTTATATGGATAAATGTGCATTTAAACACTGAAAATTATACTTAAACATTCAAATATTTACATTTTTTATACACACATACACTTATTTAACAACACACTTTACATGCCAATTTGCACATAACAGCTGCACATATTATTTTGTATATAGTAATATAGCTGTACATACACTTGTCAATTTGTATATTTGCATTCACTACTTTTTAAAATATTTTTATTATCTGTTTTTTATTCCTGTCTGTAATTCTGTTGCACTGTAGAAGCTCTGTCACGAAAACAAATTCCTCGTATGTGTGAACATACCTGGCAATAAAGCTCTTTCTGATTCTGATTACAAAATAATAGTTTACATTAAAGTAAACACTGACATGTCTTCTGCAGAAGCATTCCCAATTTCAAACTTTACAAAAGGTAAGGAATAAAACCCTCTCTGTACCTGTAGAGATGGGCGGTCCTCAGGGTTGCATCCTGTCTCTATGTCTGTACCTGTGCTGCTGCTGGTGCCTCTGGAGCAGTGCTGGATCAGGCCACCTCATCTTCTTTTGTGACAATTTTCAGCATTAAACCTCCATATACAATACAGAAGAAATTAGTCATTTAGAGAAAAACTCATGACATACTATTAAAACAATGAGCTAGTCAAGCACTCTTCATAATGTGTCTAAACTACAACCAAAATGTGGATTTAACTTGCACTATAATCTATGGTGACAAACACTGACTCTCACTGTCAGTATTAATCAAAGACATTTGAGGTTTTTAAGAATTAAAAAAGTATATTAAAATTAGTGTGTTTTTAAACAAAAACTTTAACATTCAGAAAAAAAATAATCATTAATGAATTCATGCTTTTATATAATATTAGATTTTATATTATTGATCTTTCAGAAATGACAGAATGAGTCAGTTTTGTTATTTCATATAGTAATGTACAAAAATGAAAAACCGGCCTAAAACACACAAATCCCCCGATGTAAAGACTAAAGAGACTTTATTGAAAAACAATAAACAACTGAAAAGAATTATATAATATATAATTATATAACATAATATAATAACTATATAATAATAAATAATACATACACTGAAATAATTGTGCAGTGCATGTGTATGTAGCTGGTGTGCAAACAGAATTGTAAACTATTGAACAAGTTGTTAAAAGAATTGAGTTTGTGTATTTACCAGCAACATAGGAAGGAGGGGCAAATGCGAAAAGTCATAAAACATGTCCTGTCACAGTTTAAAGGACAATGCAGAGCCGCAAAGCAAATAAACTAAACGTAAACAACAACAAATAATGCAGATTTGGTGCAGTTGTGGCGAAGTTTAAACGTTAGCCTCACTAGTGAACAAGCAAAAATATGTTTTCCAGGTTCATGGAAGTTACCTGAAAATGATGCACGCGATTCATCTTGCACTTTTTTTCTCTTCTCGGCTCCAGACTGCTGTTGTCTTCCCGGGGATAGAGCTGCAACTTGCATCAATTATAAATATTTGCTGCTAGCAGCCGCACAGACAGTGGACCGGACCGCGCCGCGCGTACGCGTCTATGCGCGTACACGGAAAAAATTACGTCACATGTTTGTTTTTGCGTTCGTCATAAAATGATTTTTTTTATTTATTTTAACAACATATTATCAATATACACTTTATTTACACTCAGTTTATGTTAATATTATTAAATAAATGTCAATATTGTTTTTTTGAGCAACCGTCCGAGATGGTGCCCCCTTCCGGAGCTGAGGCCCTACTCAGCCTGCGTACTCTGCGTATAGGGAGCGGCGGTACTGGCGTCAGGCCCAACTTCAGACACGCCCTCCGTCAAGCATTGACGCTGAAGCCTCATGTGAATGCACGGTTAATAAGCAGGTGTGAAGTTTGAGGTGATTGGAACTAAACTATGCAGAGCTGTGGCCCTCCAGGAATTGAGTTTGAGACCACTGTTCTAAATCAATGATCTAGACTGCTCAACTGAGATCAAATTTAAAGTGACTCACACACTGAACAAGAAACACTGTGCCAAAGACTATAGAATACACAAGACATGTCACTCGTATAATTTTCAATGGGGAAAAGTGTAAAAGTCAATTTGGCGAATGAAGCCCCGCCTTCTAGTACTGTAGCCAATCATTGATCGCTATAGACTGACGATTCTCCAGGAGAGGGGCTCGCCCTAGACGTGAGTTTCTGCAGATTTTGTGTGATTCGAATGTTTATAAATGAAACTAAAGACACAGTTGTTGTTTAATTTTGCTGCAGATTCCTAATATTAAATTTAATAGTAAGTTTGGCAAGCAATTTTTGAGAATTTGATGTTTCACCATTCAAACAGAATGCCCGAGCACTGCCTGAGAGCCATTTCAAAGATGGCCGCTGAGTGAAATAACTAGCGTTAAAGGAACGTTGACTGTGTGGAGCCACATCTTTAGAAAATAAACACAATATTTTCTATAGATGTACAAAACAGTTGTCAGTACACGATACTTAAACATTTTATCTTGTTTTATGCTTTAACAAATAAATGAATGCTTTAGTCTATCTAACTGACTGTATTCTGAATATAACTCAAGTATTACACTATCAATGCTGTTAAAGGAATATACAAATCACAACACTTTTCACCATAACTTACACAAAGTTTCCTACAAAATAATGTTGTAATGGAGCGTGTGCATTAAAGACGCTATAAAATCAAAATTACAGTTTTATTAGCACATGCAACTAACAAATTGTTCAGTGGTGTGGGAGAATGGCTACTTTTAAGACTCTACTGTATGTCCCATTCAAAAATTAATAGGCAAATACTGGAGAAAAAAAGCTCATGATGTTTATTACATGAAGCTATTAGCATTACTATATGGTTAGAATTTTGCTGGGCTGTTGTTTACTGGCCACAATTTAATGATAAAATCTGATCTCTGCAGTCTATGAGGTTTAATTAAATGATTTTACTGTAGACCAGGTGAATATCACATATCTGGTCACAGTAAAGCCCAATACTTCAGTTTTTATGTGCTGTATGCGAGGGTTCAAATACGGTGCATGTGATACAAATTTTGTCATCAACAAACATGATTTTTGAAAAGGCAGAAACAATGAGAAACTAACATGCACACAGTTGCTTTTGCACTACTTAGATGTACAACTTCTACAGCAGCAAAAAAATATTAAAATGATGCCTTGCAAGCAGGCAAAAAACCGAAAGTGCATTACAAACAAAACAACAGCCAATTTTACTTGTTTCTCTGTAGCAAATACAATGGACACATTTACAAATTCCTGGTGGTCCATTATACTAGTTAAGCATTTAGTAATATGATTGTAATCTGTGCAAGTTAACTAGCGAAATAAAAATATAGTCATCCTCTGGGTCTTTAAATCATAGCAAATGACAGCCACTGAAAAAAAGAAAAGAAAAATAACCATTTAAAACGGCTTGGACGTAAAATAAATAAGCATTAAGTATAATATCATTAAATTTATTACCTGAAAGAAGTCCAGCTCAATGAACCCGTTGTTGTCTATATCCATCCTCTTGAACACTTCTACAAAAGACAAAGGAATTTGCAATTTGCAACTTGAATTTATTTAACAAGATAAAAAAAACATGCAGTGCATCCGGAAAGTGTTTGAGGCTCTTCACTTTTTCATTTGTTTATGTTACAGCCTTATTCCAAAATGGATTAAATTCATTTATTCCTCAACATTCTACACACAATACCCCATAACGACAATGTGAAAAAAGAGTTTTTGAAATTGTTGCAAATTTATGAAAATAAATAAGCTGAAAAATCAAATGTACAGAAGTATTCACAGCCTTTGCTCAATACTTTGTTTATGCACCTTTGGCAGCAATTACAGCCTCAAGTCTTTTTGAATATGATGCCACAAGCTTGGCACACCTGTCTTTGGGATTTATTGCCCATTCCTCTTTGCAGTACCTCTCAAGCTCTATCAAGTTGGATGGGAAGCGACGGTGTACAGCCATTTTCAGATCTCTCCAGAGATGTTCAATAGGATTGAGGTCTGGGCTCTGGCTGGGCCACTCAAGGACACTCACCAAATTGTTGTGAAGCCACTCCATTGATATTTTGGTGGTGTGCTTTGGGTCATTGTCCTACTGGAAGATGAACCGTCGCCCCAGTCTGAGGTCAAGAGCACTCTGAAGCAGGTTTTCATTCAGAATGTCTCTGTACATTGCTGCATTCATTTTTCCCTCTATCCTGACTAGTCTTCCAGTTCCTGCTGCTGAAAAACATCCCCACAGCATAATGCTTCCACCACCATGCTTCACTGTAGGGATGGTATTAGCATGGTGATGAGCGATGCCTGGTTTTCTCCAAACGTAATGTCTGGCATTCACTCCAAAGAGTTCAATTTTAGTCTCATCAGACCAGAGAATTTTGTTTCTTATGGTCTGAGAGTCCTTCAGATGCCTTTAAGCAAAATCCAGGCGGAGAGTGGCTTCCGTCTGGCCACTCTACCATACAGGCCTGATTGGTGGATTACTGCACAGATGGTTGTCCTTCTGTAAGGTTCTCCTCTCTCCACAAAAGAACGCTGGAGCTCAGACAGAGTGACTATCGGGTTATTAATCACCTCCCTGATCCCCTCCCTGACTAAGGCCCTTCTCCCCTGATCACTCAGCTTAAATGGCCGGCCAGCTCTAGGAAAAGTTCTGGTGGTTCCAAACATCTTCCACTTACTCATTGGAACTTTCAGAGCAGCAGAAATTTTTCTGTAACCTTCTCCACAATCCTGTCTTGGAGGTCTACAGACAATTCCTTTGTCTTCATGCTTGGTTTGTGCTTTGACATGCACTGTCAACCCTGGGACCTTATATAGACAGGTGTATGCCTTTTCAAATCATGTCTAATCAACTTAATTGACCACCGGTGAACTCCAATTAAGCTGCTGAACATCTCAAGGATGATCAGTGGAAACAGAATGAACCTGAGCTCAATTTAGAGCTTCACGGCAAAGACTGTGAATACTTATGTACATGTGATTTTTCAGCTTTTTTATTTTTAATAAATTTGCAACAATTTCAAAAACTCTTTTTCCACATTGTCATTATGGGGTATTGTGTGTAGAATTTTGAGAAAATAAATGAACTTAATCCATTTTGGAATAAGGCTGTAACATAAAAAATGTGGAAAAAGTGAAGCGCTATCAATACTTTCCGGATGCACTGTAGATCACAATTTGTTTTAAAAGCCACCTATCACGCAAAATCAACTTTTGGAAGCTGTTTGAACAGGGAGTGTGTGCATGTATGGTGTGTCCACAGCATGTAAAACATTAATGCTACATAGCCAAATATAAAATATTAAAAAAGAATCTCCCTCTTTTGTACAGTAGATCAATAATTTGTCCTTCTGTTTAGCTAAAAAATTTCATATATGTTAAAAGACAAACTTACTGCTTTTGAGAAAATGTGGACACCCTTTATATATCTTATTTCAAATTCAGATGTTAGCAGTTTATTAAATGAAACAGGAAAAGACAAATAAATTGACAGTGACTTGGCCTATCTACATATTCCCCCTTTTCCAAAGATTTATGTAAACAAACCGTTGTCATACTGATGATCTGGTGTATGCCTTCTATGAATGATTCGTATTTTCAACAATTCCTCTCTAATGTTTTATCTAGAGTAATCTGTTAATATTTAAAACAACCTGTGCCCCCCTTTTTCTCTTCTCTTTTCTGTTTTGTTTTTGTATTAGGTTAAGGTTATTGTTGTGTTTCTTTTTAATTGAAAACAAAGATGTAAATATGATTGTCATGTTATGACTGTGATATTGTCACATTTATGTTACATCTCAGTAAAACCATTGTTTAAAAAAAAGATCTCCCTAAACCTACAGTATATGAAGCAGTCAGAATTAGGAATTCTTTGGACTTACTGAACATCATCTCCAGGCGCATCACACAGGACACAAAGTTGTCAAAGTCGATGGTCATGTCTGCGTCTCCATAGCGTGCAGCCAGACTCTGATGAATGCAGTCATTCAGAGAGAATCCTGTGCAGTAATTAACAATAAATCAAGCTATATGGGTAAATCCAGAGTTTCTGCTTGCAAATACAGTAACTGCCAAAAAAAGGGGCATCATAGCACAGCTTTCAGGAATATACTAACTAAAATATTTTTTAAAAAAATCCTTAAATCAGCATTTTTAAGTGAGACTCAAACCAGCAACCTTCTTGCTGTGAGGTGAAAGTGCTAACCACTGAGCCACTGTGCCGCCTTCACTACTGAAAGTTATTACCAATAATAAATCAGTTTAAAATTAAGCCTGAATAATGTCATAGGCTAGCAGACTGTACCTGCTTCCTTCAAAGCCATTCGCATCTCTGGTGTACTCATACAGCCGGATCCATCCATGTCATTCTTCTTATAAATGACCTAAATAAGGGACGATGAAGATGTCAGCCCAGAATAACAAATGAGAATTCAGATTTACAGCTGGATTTTCAAACTGTTGCACAAACTCACCAGATACTTTTGAATCTTCTTCCAAAGTGTAGCAAACTCAGCTAATCCTAGTTTTCCATTTCCACTTTCCTGCATTAGAGTTAAGCAAAACTGACTTTCATTCATTTTCCTATAGCTTAGTCTCTTTATTTATCAAGGGTCGCCACAGAGGAATGAACCGCCAACTGATCCAGCATATGTTTTACACAGTGGATGCCCTTCCAGCTGCAACCCAGTACTGGAAAACACCTATAACCACTCATTTACACACATACACTACAGCCAATTTAGTCTATTCAATTCACCTATAGCACATGTCTTTGGACTGTGGGGGAAACTGGAGCACCTGGAGGAAACCCACGCGAACATGGGGAGAACATGCAAACTCCACACAGAAATGCCAGCTGACCAGCACCTTCTTGCTGTGAGGCAACAGTGCTAACCACTGAGCTACCGTGTCACCAAAACTGACTTTCATAAATACTGATAACTAATAAGTATAATTAAACCAGCTTCTGTGAAGGATACATCCATGAGGTTGAGCATCACCCTACATGTATCCAAACTGAAACCATCGGTCTTGATATCTGTTCCTGTATGAAAAAGACAAATGGAAATAAAATTAAAACGATCCTATACATATAAAACGTGTTTAAAGATTTAAGGACAGGCTTACTCTTTGCCACAATTTTGTTGAAAATCGTTCGCAGCTCAGAAGCAGAGATCTCCATGTCCTGAACCAAAAGCAAACATTATTTTGTACATGTTTATTTGCTCAAATGTGCTTCATGTTTATCAAGTAAGGTATTATGCAGGGTCTAAAATAACTCACATCTCCTGCAAGTTTAGTAAACAGGCCCCTAAAGCCAGAATCAACCTCTTCTTCAGACACCATTTCCTGAAGAGGTAGAAAAGAGAGAGGATATTCATAGTAGTAAAGTGAATTGAAATGAAATCATTTTACCAGAAACAAGAGAAAATTGGACTTACATCATCTACATTTGCTTCTATAGGGTCATCACATTGTCTGGAGAAAAATAAAGAGAGACAGAGATATTAGATAGCCCCTCATAATATATAATGGCAAATATAATAGTAATACTAATAGTGCTTGGCAAAAATTAATTGCGATTAAAAGTTTTTTTTGTACAAAATATATGTGTGCGTTATATATATTTATTATTTATATGCGATAATGTGATACATGCACATACATAAAAAAACAAATTATACAAAACAAATTTGTTATGTAAATATTTACATTTATATATACAGTCATTTGTATCATATACACACATGCTTTATATCTAAATATAAACAAACATTTTCTCAAATATATGCATGCATGTGTGTATTTATATATACATAATAAAAATATACACAGTACACAAACTTAAATTACGTCAAATTAAACTTTTAGTCGGCGCCAATAGCCTAGTGGTCAGTGCATCGACACATAGCACCGAGGTGTTTGTGGTGATCCGAGTTCAATTCCCGGCTCGAGGTTCTTTGCTGATCCGTCCCTATCTCTGCTCCATACACTTTCCTGTCTCTAATCTCCACTGTCCTATCAGTAAAGGTGAAAACTCATAAAAAATTATTATAAAAAATAAACTTTTACTTACTTTTAATGCGATTAAATGTGATTCATTTTTGCCCAACACTAAATAATAATACTAATAATAATAATAATAATAATAATAATAAATATAAATAAATAATACATTTAATGAAATATTAATTAAAATAAAATATTATTATAAATATTATTATTTTATAATAATTATTTTATAGTAATTATTATACAATTATTTCAATTTTAACAAACTAGGGTGATAATTTCTTTTGGAACTGTTGAATTATTATTTTTTTTATTGTTTTCATTATTTTGAAGTATATACTGTATAGTTATGTTATGTTTGATCATATGTACAAAACACATATTGAAATAAACAAAACAATAATTAAAATTGTAACAAATTAAGGGTTGTTTTTTCCCCCATTTTTTTGTAACATATAGTTATGTTATGGTATTGTCTGGCATTGTTATGTTTGTTCATATGACAAAATGCATATTGAAATAAATAAAATAATAAAAATTTTAACATACATTTCTTATGGAACTGTTGAATTATTAATACCAGACAATACCAAAATATTTGTAAAAAATTTGGGTAATATATATTTATGTTATGTTTGTTCACATGTACAAAACACATTAAAATAAATAAAATAAAATAATTATTTCAATTTTAAAAACTAAGGAGATATTTTCTTATGGAACTCTTGAATTATTAATGCCAGACAATCTCAAAAATATGAAAATATTTGCATTATTTAGTAATATATAGTTATGTTATGTCTGATCATACTGTATGTATAAAACACATTAAAATAAATGAAATACAAATTTCTGTTTTAACAAACTAAGGATATTATTTCTTTTAGAACTGTTAAATTACTAATGCCAGACAATACCCATATTAATTCATTCACTTAGTCTCTATTTCAGAGGTCACCACAGCGGAATGAACCGCCAGCTATTGCAGCAAATGTTTTACGCAGCAGATGCCCTTCCTGCCACAACCCAGTACTGGGAAACACCCATACACTCTTGCATTCACACACACACTCATACACTACGGCCAATTTAGTTTATTCAATTCACCTATAGCGCATGTCTTTGGATTGTGAGGGAAACCGGAGCACCAGGAGAAAACCCACACGAACAAAACATACAACATGCACATGAGAACATGCAAACTCCACACAGAAATGCCAACTGACTCAACTGGGACTCAAACCAACGACCTTCTTGCCGTGAGGCGACAGTGCTAACCACTGAGCCACCGTGCCACCAATACCCAAATTCTGAAAATATTTTGTCATTATTTTTTAATACACAGTTATGCTTGATCATATGTTGAAAACACATATTTTTAATCAATAAAGCAGACAATACTTACTGCATCTCAGACTGTTTCTCTGAGAACACGCGCACACAAAAATCACCGTTCTTGTGTGGGTCAAATGTAGAAGGGACGATGAGATATTCTCCTGGAGGAAGTTTGAAGCGGGTGCTGACCTCTCTCAGGTTAATAAAGGTTTCAGATCGAGCTTTCTGAGCGTGAGTCAGGAAATAGTTCTTGTCCAGATGAACCTCCTTTTGCCCATGGAACTGCAATAAGGCGAACAAGAACCAGAGGAAACTGTATTTGTACATTTTCAACTCTACAAGTCAACACAACATTGACAGAGTAATTGCCAGGTAGTTGCTAGTGGGGTTAAGGTGGTTACCTGTTTAGTTTGGCCTATTAATATTATACTAATAAATTTTGTTGATTGCTTTGTTTGTAAATATACAGTTAAAGTCAGTATTATTAGCCCTCCTGTATATTTTCCCCCAATTTCTGTTTAAAGAAGAGAAGATTTTTTTCCAACACAATTCTTAACATAATAATGTTAATATTTAATTTATAATAACTGATTTCTTTTATCTTTGCCATGATGACAGTACATAATGTTTGACTAGATATTTTTCAACATACTATTATTCAGCTTAAAGTGACATTTAAAGGCTTAATTAGATTAATTAGGCAAGTTAGGGTTATTAGGCAAGTCATTGTATAATGATGGTTGGTTGACTTGTATTTGTATGTTTTTGAGTATATATGTGTATGTGTATATACAGTTGAAGTCAGAATTATTAGCCCCCCTTAATTATTAGCCCCCTGTTTATTTTTTTCTCGAATTTCTGTTTAACGGAGAGAAGATTTTTTCAACACATTTCTAAACATAATAGTTTTAATAACTCATCTCTAATAACTGATTTATTTTATCTTTGCCATGATGACAGTAAATAATATGTTACTAGATATTTTTAAAGACACTTCTATACAGCTTTAAGTGACATTTAAAGGCTTAACTAGGTTAATTAGGTTAACTACACAGGTTAGGGTAATTAGGCAAGTTATTGTATAATGATGGTTTGTTCTGTAGACTATCGAAAAAATATATAGCTTAAAGGGGCTATTAATTTTGACCTTAAAATGGTGTTTAAAAAATTAAAAACTGCTTTTATTCTAGCCAAAATAAAAGAAATAAGACTTTCTCCAAAAGAAAAAATATTATCAGACATACTGTGAAAATTTCCTTGCTCTGTTAAACATAATTTGGGAAATATTTAAAAAAGAAAAAAAAATTAAAAGGGGGCTAATAAATCTGACTTAAACTGTATGTATGCATGTATGTGTATGTATGTAAATGTATATATGTATGTATATGCGTATATATATATATATATGTATTGTGCATATATTATAGTTTATTCTGTGTTATTATGCTTTACTTTTATTTTAGGTGTGATTTTTTAACATTCTGTAAGGGATCTACAGATGAAAAATAGCCATTCTTGGCTAATTCTGGCACATTTTACAGTAATGTTTATTAACGTGCATTGACCCTGTAAACAAATAAACTAAACTAATACACAATCGAAAAAAAAATATTGCTTAAGGGAGCTCATAATATTGACAAAAAAATTGTAAACCGGTTTTTATTCTAGCCGAAATAAAACAAATAAGATTTTCTCCAGAAGAAAAAATATTATAAGAAACACTGTGAAAAATTCCTTGCTCCGTTAAACATCATTTGTTTTTTTATAAATTTCTCTATATCTTTACTAAATATTACTCTTTCTTATGTACAGCACTTTGGTCAGTCTTGTGGCTGTTTTTAAATGTGCTTTATAAATAAATGAACTTGAACTTGTGTGTTTTGAGTAATTGCGTGTTGGTTATTTATATTAAAAAAACATATTATCAAAAACCATCTTGCAGAAATTATATTTACAGGTTACTCCACGGTGCTCACCTGAGAAGGCACCTAAAATGAAAAGAAAAGAAGCATAATCAGCACCCTTTGCAGGTTATGTTTAAAATTTTACCACCAATATTAATAAAGATATAAAACATCTGTATCCACCTCGTAGATGGCATAGCCGATAGTGTGCATGTCTTCTCCAGACTTCCTCATCTTGCGGCGGTTCTTCTGAATCAAGCCGATCACCACACTGCAGCCCACTTCATTATCATCCGGATCATCATCTTCCTCCTCCAGCTTGATCTTAAACTGAGGATTCATCCAAAACGTGTCTGTGGAAGACCGCAGTTTATTATAATGACAGTGCATAATTTCACTGATTGCATATTTTTACACTGCAATATTTTTGTCACATACACTAGAGTGTCACATACACTATTACAAAAAGATTTGTTATGTTTGTTCCCTAAAATATTATTACTATTTCTGTTTGAATTCAGTCTTTAGTGTAACATGATCTTCAGCAATCATTACAATGATGACATATCATTCTTAATGTTTTTTACATGACCACAAAAAATGACAAAGGGTTACAATGTGTATTTAAAAAAACCTCTCAGATGTCCCAACAATGTGTAAATGTAGTTTTAGCTCAAAATATCTAATGGATTCTTTATCATATCATGCTGTAAATACTGTATATATTTGATCAAAAGCAAAAACACACTGCTTCACATTCAACCCAGTCTCATTGCAGATACGTACCCAGGTCTACATTTCTAGGGACAGCGAAATACGTAATCGGAGGTATGTCTGCTTGCAGTTTTTGTTTTTTCAAATCTGCCAGAGGCCGCTGTATACACATTTTGATGATCTCAAATTTCTCTCGCATGTCCTCTTCTCACTTAAGTCCACCGGAGGGTGCAATATACACTTCAGCCGACCAGGCCAGCTTGCTGTTGACTGACCTACTCACACCCTTCCCTAAACCCAACCGACAGCGTTTTAAAAAAAAACGTCCCAGCCTCGTGATTTCACATTTTCAGTTTGTTGTGTAATTATTTATTTTGTATTTTGTTTTACCTGGTTTCTGGAACCGTTCTTCGCCGGATTCAAACCCAGTCATCGCGGTCAACTCTACTCTGTGTGCCAAATCCCTGACGTACACGGTGAGACACTAGGCAAACTGGCAACACCAGAAAACCCGTCCATACGGAGGTAAGCCTTCAGCTGGTAGCGCTAAAAGGTGCAGAAGCCGTCAGCGGCGTTATACCGCTCCTTAGCATTTGTGTTAAAGACGAAATGCAGCCAGACGTACCTCTGGATACATAATTCGTGCTATCCAGAACTCTAGACAGGGGTACATATCCACAATGAGCCTGTGTTATTCACAATTGTCTGTTTATAGGCAAATAAGCAGCTGCTCCCCGCCCCCTTTCCAAAAGAGGGCGGAGCCTTTACAGCTTTTGTTTCGGTTACTCTGAGAGCAAAAAGCAAAATACTTGCATGTGTATTACTGCCTTGCCAGTTTGAACTCATTCATTCATTTTCTTTTCGGCTTAGTCTCTTTATAAATTAGCGGTCGCTACAGCGGAAAGAACTTCCAACTTAATCCAACATATGTTTTATGCAGCGGATGCCCTTCCAGCCACAACCCAACACTGGGAAACACCCATACACACTTTTACACACACATACACTATGGCTTATTCAATTCACCTTTAGCGCATGTCTTTGGACTGTGGGGGAAACCGGAGCACCCGGAGGAAACCCACACCAACAAGGGGAGAACATGCAAACTCCACACAGAAAGGCCAACTTACCCAGCTGGGGCTGTGAGGTGATCGTGCTACCCACTGTTCCACCGTGACACCGTTTAAACTCATAATATGTGAATATGATACTAATATATGATTTTCTGAGCCCTACAGTATGAAACTTAGTGACAACATGCACAATATGTAAGATTTTTGTATCAAGATATTCAAAACACACTAAAACGGTGTCATTTATTTTGCTGACTAATGTATTGAAGAATGATCAAATCCAGAGAACTAAGCAGTTTTAAAGTGCCATTGTGTTGCTATGCTAATGTGGCATTGTGTTGCCATGCTAATGACATTATACACCCTCGATTTCCAGTTTTTATTCATATAAAATGTAAAAAATATAAAACACCAAAGGCAGATTGTCCGCCTTTGTTTGTTGTGAGTATGTGCCCTCTAGTGGCAAAAATGACATATTTTGCCTTTGGCCCTGTCCACATGTGTGAGAATGATTTAAATCTGCGATAATATAACATGTACATTCCCAGAAGCAAAACTACAATCTAGGTGTTTAACTGAACAGTGCAATCTAAAATGGAGAACAACTCTCTTTTATGTGACTTTGTGGTTTGTAACATTGTACGTTTTTTCAAAATTATGAACAAAAGCAAGTGCAAAAACTATCATTGGACCTCTTTAAAACATGTCGTTTCTGTGCTACTTGACACCACAGACAGATAGTTCCTCAAACTCAATTGCATGTTATGTGATTATGTTATGCACGTTTAAAGAGAGTTGAATCTGGTGCCACTAGTGACACAAAAATTAAACACTTCCTCTTAACGGTATAAATATAAACACGCATACATGGATGGTTCCTGCAACCACCAGCCGTAGAGCCTTTTCTCCAGGTGCCGTCAAATTTACACACACTCCAGTGTTTGAGCGAGTCAGACGTCAGCGTGTCTGGGGTCAGAGTGCAGATCTCTAGGCGGGAATAGTGCCTCACAAAATCTGAGAATGACATCCTGCATATGTGCAAAGAGGAATAATAGTGAATAATTGTGCTTTTGCGAAGTGGGTTATGTGGTTTTTAATTGAAGAGATTTTTACCAGAACTCTCCATCTTCTGATTTCACATTCTCACGTTCTGATGGATCGACAGCGTTCCACTCAGAAGAGCTAAAATACATTGAGATTATTAAGAGAAACACTATTACTATTTTACTATTTACTATTTTATATAAAAAACATACATGTATAATAATACAAATGCAAAGTTACAAGCTCCGGCAACAGCATTATATACATTTTAATTAATAAAGAAGTCGAAGAGGCTATATGTAAGAATTTACATTTTCGAATAGTTTTAAAATTTCGAATTTTATTGCTAATCTGTAGACAGATTTTTATGTGGTGCAGCACATATTTAGACACACACATAGACATTGCCTATATACTACATAACTGCAGGTTAGCTATGCTTACATATAATAATACTAAATGTTAACAAATAACTATCTGTTGTTTACTAATTACTGTTATACTAACCGTTAACTGTTAAAAGCTATTAGTTACTAGCCGCCGGCAGCTAGCTCTCTGCAACTCTCAAAGGTCGCCCACTGAAGCTAAGCAGGGCTGCGACATGGGGCCACATGTGAAAGCCAGGTTGCTGCCGAAAGTGGTGTTAGTGAGACCAGCAGAGGGCGCTCAACCTGTGGTCTGTGTGGGTCCTAACGCCCCAGTATATTGATGGGGACTCTATATTGCTCAGAGAGCGCTGCCGTTAAACCAAGGTCCTGACTCTATGTGGTTGTTAAAAATTCCAGGATGTCCTTTGAAAAAGAGTAGGGGTTTAACCCCGGCATCCTGGCCAAATTGCCCACTGGCCTCTGTCCATCATGGCCTCCTATCCATCCCCATATCATAATTGACTTCATTACTCTGTCTTCTCTCCACCAATCAGCTGGTGTGTGGCGCAATGACTGCCATCTTGTCATCCAGGTGGATGCTGCACACTGGTAGTAAATAAGGAGATTCCTCCCAATGTGTAAAGCGCTTTGAGTGTCCAGAAAAGCGTTTTCTAAATGTAAGGAATTATTTTTATTATTAGTTATTAGTAACGAAAAAAGTTATGGTAATTCTCAGAATTTAATTGTAATGCTATAATGTGCACCTTTTGTAAAGCTGCTTTGAAATAATAATTATTGTGAAATGCGCTATACAAATAAACTTGAATTTAATGTTTACATATTAATCTAAGTATGAACAGTGTGTGTGACCACCAGTGTCCCTAATACCAAAAGTTTCTGAATGTCACATATAGGCACTTTAAGTAAATAATTAATAATAAACAATCATGTAAATAATTACGTCTTACTTATCACTCCAAGCCCCAGTCCATTCCACCTGACCCCAAGGATTACGGACCCGGACCAGCTTTTCTTTTCGACTTCTGTAATTAACCTGACAAGATCATACATATAAAAGTTAACAAGTAAAATATCAACTTTATCAATTATTAACTGAGAAATCACTCAAATTTATTCTAATCCAAGGCAATATTTGAACTGCAGTGTCAAAGGAGTCTAAAACACGAAAGGGGCTCAGATATCTAACCTCAGTTGCTCCAGTAAGAGAGTATGCATGTCCTTTCACAAGCTTCTGATAAGTGACGGCCTCAGAATCTGCAGCACTTGTGATCTGTAGTAATATAAGCACTGTTTTATTATCAGATATTAATTTTCGAGTATGCTGATATTTCACATTTGTTTGAGCTCATACATCTATTGAGCATCCCAACAGAGCTCCAGAGTCCAGGGCCTTCTTGATGATTTGAAACATGTTGGTTGGTGCCTGTTTCAGCTCGTACATCTCTGCAATCCCACCGGTGAAATCCTCAAAACCTTCTGTGGTGGAACCTCCAGAAAGGGCTTCATAACATCCATTCACTCTGATTGAAAGAGCGCAGTGTCATGCAGAGGCAGAGTATGCTATTATACTATTCATCACACAATAAGAAGGTAACCACCACTAGTAATGGCACAATACTGGCATTTCTAACTTCAGTACGATGTCATTAATAATATTCATATTCAATATAATTGGAAAATATAAAATATGAACTGTATGATACTTTAGGTATCCTTAATCCTACCCAATACCTAAACCTCGCCTATGTTGACCTAAACTATTACCTTATTATTGACTTATTTTCGCATGTCTGTTATTAATATATTAACTGTGATCTTATTTTACATCCCTCATCCTACCCAACAACTACCTTACTAACTAATAATAAGCAGCTAATTAGTAGTTTATTGAGCTAATAGTCTTAGTTAATGGTTTGTTAATAAAATAAAACGATTTATACTATTCATCACAATATAAAGGTTACCACCACTAGTATTGGCACAATGGTGGCATTTTGTAACTTCACTATGATGCCATTAATAATATTCATAATTAATATCATTGCAAAATATGAAATATGAACTGTATGATAGTTTAGATAGCACTTTAGTTTAAGTCACAATACACACTATTAACTATTGACTTATTATTGTCTGTTATTAATATATTAACTGTTTATTGAACTTATAAAGTATGTACATCCCTAATCCTACTAAACAACTACCTTACTAACTATTAATAAGCAGCTAATTAGTAGTTTATTGAGCTAATAGTCTTAGTTAATGGTTTGTTAATAAAATAAAATGAGTTATACTAACTATAAAAAGTTAACCACCACTAGTTTTGGCACAATAGTGGCATTTCTAACTTCAGTATGATGCCATTAATAATATTCATAATTAATATAATTGTAAAATATAACATATGAACTGTATAATAATTTAGGTAATACTTTAGTTTGTCACAATATACACTATTAATTATTGGCTTATTGTCTATTATTAATATATTAACTGTTTATTAAAACTTATAAAGTATAATATCATTCTACATCCCTAATCCTACCCAACAACTACCTTACTGACTATTAATAAGCAGCTAACTAATTTATTGAGCTAAGTCTTAGTTAATGGTTTGTTAATAAAATTATTTATACTATTCATCACACTATAAAACTGTAACCACCACTAGTATTGGCACAATAATGGCATTTCTAACTTCAGTACAATGCCATAATTATTATTCATATTTAAAATCATTGAAAAATAAAACATATGAACTGTGTGATACTTTAGGTAACACTTTAGTTTAAGTCACAATACACACTATTAACTATTGACTTATTATTCCCTGTCTGTAATTAATATATTAACTGTTTATTAGAACTTATAACGTATGATCTTATTCTACATCCCTAATCCTACTAAACACCTTACTAACTATTAATAAGCAGCTAATTAGTAATTTATTGAGCTAAAAGTCTTAGTTAATCATTTGTTAACAAAATAAAATGATTTATACTATTCATCACACTAAAGATAACCACCACTAGTAATGGCACAATAGTGGCATTTCTAACTTCAGTAGGATGCCATAGTTAATATTCATATTTAATATAATTGGAAAATATGAAATATTAACTATAATTTAGGTAACACTTTAGTTTAAGACACAAGTCACACTGATAACTAGTGTATTGCCTGTCTATTAATAA
Organism: Danio kyathit; assembly: GCA_903798195.1. Classification (NCBI taxonomy): domain Eukaryota; kingdom Metazoa; phylum Chordata; class Actinopteri; order Cypriniformes; family Danionidae; genus Danio; species Danio kyathit. The sequence continues at coordinate 49,810,568 of LR812531.1, forward strand.
TACATGAACTGTTTAGTAGAACTTATAAAATATGATCTTATTCTACATTCTTAATCCTACCCAATACCTAAACCTAAACTTTTACCTTACTTACAGTTAATTAGCAGCTAATTAGTAATTTATTGAGCTAATAGTCTTAGGTAATGGTTTGTTAGCAAAATATAATCCTACCCAATACCTAAACTACCTTACTAACTAGTAATAAGCAGCTACAGTAATTAGCAGTTCATTGATATTATAGTCTTACTTAATGGTTTGTTAATAGCATGAACTGTGACAAGCATATTAAGTGCAAGTCAATTGGATAAACACACAAAAAAGATGAAAAAAAATACTTAAGTTGTTCATGTAGGTCTAATATTGTGTTTCTCTTGGTCTTTGTGCTTAAACATTTGAGGAAGAAATCAGATCTGCGTCAGTATGTTCAATTTGTTACTTTATATCTGTCTTAAACTGACAACAGTCTAATAAAGCTTTAAGATTTTACATTTAAGTCACAGATACAATATATTGATGCACATTTTTGTATCAAATGTTTACTTTCATAACTGACTTTGTTTACAAGAATACTTTTCAAAACTGGTATTTTGATGTTAGTTGAGATCTACAAGTAAAATATGTATGCAACATGTTTTTTCCCCCCGGTAGGTCTTAAAACATGAAATATAATCAAATATTAAACAATAAATCTGTTTTCCTTAACACAAAATTGCTGTTGACAATCCAGAACTGTTTTATTAGTAATATGAAATAAACTTGAACTTTATTTATCATAAAATGTAAAAGTTTCATTAAAAATATTGTACATTTTTCATTATTAACAATAATAAAATGTTTTTGAGCAGTAAATTCACACATTAGAATAACGGTAACACTTCAGTTTAGGTCACAATTCTATACTGGGTTATTACCTGACCATAATTAAGATATTACCTGTTCATTAATAGTTATAAACAGGCATGTGTTGAGCTGAGGACAAAAAAGAAGGAAGATGAGACCATACATATGTGTGTGTTTTTAAATAATATAAACAATAATTTTAAAAATAATTAAAAATAATATTCTTTATATAAATATTTGTAATTGGCCACACAATTTAAGTTGAATTATTTTGTTTTATCAGTTTAAATGTTCAGCAGTTTAATAGTGACCTAAAGTAAGTAATACTTTGTACCTCAATGTCGGGACAGATCCACACACCACCAGTAGATGGCACCACTAACTCAGTTAGCTCTCTTGTGTCCACAGAATATAACCTGTAATTTAGTCTACTCTTTATTCCAACATGATAAATAAACTACTACTCAGTCAACAATTCGAACTGTAAAAATATTAAGTCCTGTTAAATTGAGTAGCCTAAGGGTGCTTTCACACTTGGTTCAATGGGACCATAATGGGACCATACCCAAGTTCGAAGGTCCCCCCCCTTGGCACCTTCTTGGTTGGTTTGTGTTCACACTGTCTTTTTTCATTCTGAACCCTGATACGCTTGTGTCATAGAGCTGCTGTTTTGTGTACGGCTGTTGCTATAGGTGATGGCCATGAAAGCAAAGCGCCAAAATGGAAAGACGTAACGTTACGCACATTGTGGCCGTTCTGCTTTTACTGAATCTTTTGTTTTGGACATACAGAAAGCGACTTGCGTCTATCTGCCGCAAAAATATTCTAAACGTTCAGAACATAACCCGATGTCTGCAGAAGCTGTTTTTGGAGGAGACAAGCAAACATTATCACTGTGCTTGCCCTGGCTCACTCCAGCTTGTCACCAAGGTACAGGACGTGATACACAGACACACAGACACACATAAATGAACGTTATGAAAATGATAGTTTGTTGTACAGTTGGTGATTCACTTCTGTTATTTGGTATGATTGCATTTATACCAGAAGTGAACTGGACCAGAGTTCGTGTGAACCGTACCTCAGACCACCTCTTTCAGACGGACTCGGGAACGGTTCACGAGTGCGCACCTGAGTTCAGAAGACACATACACACTAACAACAAACGTACCGAACTCTGACGTCAAACAACGTTGACCTGTGTGAGGACCAACAGAGCTAGTGTGAAAGCACCCTAATATACTTTAACATTCCACCCTGAAAAAAAATCATACATTGCTAATAAGAGTTTATCACTTTCACTTTCCTTTTATTTCGGCTTAGTCCCTGTTTTTAATAGTTTTAGTAGTTATATTATATATATTATATATTATAATAGATTAATTAATTATAAAATATATTTTTTATAAATTTGTAAAATCATCTGAACCCTTTCAAGTATTAAATTTGAGGTGCTAGGCTGTAGTACTAAATTATTTAGACATAAAGACAGATGACTAATAACAAGGATAATAACAAATGTGCGTACTGGCTTTATTAATAATGTACATAGAGCGCACGTGGTCGTGACATGCAAATGTGAGCGCAGAAAAAGAGTGCACAGTGGCACACACATTCAAAGCGATTTCATAATCTTCCATATTGTCAGCAGCTTCGTCATACTATAGGACTACACAATATCATTATGTTTTATACACAGTAGCCTAGGTAGGTCTACAATTACATCCCTGAAAGACATCTGGAATAAAGCCAGTCGTCTGCTTTGATAATGATAGAGACCCCCTCCCCTCCCCCCTTCAAAAATTTTTTTAAAAAATCGGATTTACGCAAATAACAGGGGTCGCCCCATTGAGCCCGGAAAATATGGAAATCCTTATATAAAGTATGATTTTATTGTGCGTCCCTAATCCCACCCAAAACCCCAACCCAACTTATTCCTTACTATAGTAACTAAACAGCTAATTAGTAGTTTATTAAGCTAGTAGTCTAAGTTTTTTGATACTGTGATAGTGTGACCTAATCTAAAGTGTTACCAGAATAATTTCTAAGGGATCACGTGACACTGAAGGCTCAAGTTATGATACTGGAGATAATTTAAGTTGCATTTTTGTGGCTGTTATCATGACTCAATGACTCAAGACAAAATCATCCCACGGCAAACCCAACAAAGGGGAGCTTATGACTCACTTTGCATAGGCCTTCTCCAGCAGAGCGCTCCAGAACTCAGAGCCTGTGACGGAGTGAACAAAGAGCAGTTCTCCATCTCTAGTGGGCAATCGATCATCCACCACAACATCCACCCATTCTCCAAACTGCCAAAACTGCAAGTATTAAAACAAACGCATTAATTAGGGAGGAATCATAGTGGATGATAATTAAATTGCAGCCTCGTAGTCATCATAACCCAAGAGTGCACGGCAACAAGAGCCAAATCTCAGTCTGACACGCCTTCTGTATCTGTAGGGCTTGACAATAATCTCTGGAATCACTTTACAGTTATGATGTGGAAATGATTTCCTTTATTTCTATTGAACAAACAAACACAAAATATATTCTGAAGAATGTTGGAAACTGGTAGTCAATTGCCTCCATACTATTCTTTTCTTATTATTATGGATGTCGATGACCACATTCATTCCCCAGCCCTTTTCAAAATCTTCTTTGGTGTTTAACACAAAAAAGAAAATCATAAAGATTTGGAAGCAACTTTGATGTACAGTATGTACAGTTGGAACTTCCGCCATTAGAGGGCACGTATTCATAACAAACAAATGACACAGTGAATAAGTGTTGAATCATGGGAGTTGTGGTCTTCATTACTGTTGGGATCGCCAGCTGTGTTTTCTCTGCTGGAGATTACTTCCTGTAACTCCATCTCCCAGAACTCTTTGCACTCATCAACTCCTGCCACAGCTGACAATAATCCGGGCACTCACACACACACACACACACTCAACTGAAACTCATGATTACTGATTACATGGACTATATATATCATTCACTTTCACTTCACTTTGCTGAGTCTTGTTTCTCTTACCGTGTTTTGATTCTAGTTTGCCGTTTTGATTCTTTGCCACCTAGCCTGACCTCTCGCCTGTATTTTGACCACGTTTATTGGGTTATCTTTATCCTCCTGTTTTTGACCATTGCTTGTACAACCTTGCCTTTATTAAACTGCATGTGGATTCGCACGTCTGTTGTCAGCGTCTGCTTCGTAACAATTGCATTCAAGCGGACTCAAGCTGAAATCACGTTGAGCGATGAGCTGAAATATTCAACACTTATTATCATTGCTAACATGAAGCAGAGTATCAAACTTTGCTGTTCTGAGTCTTTATTTTACAATAATAAAAGAAGTGCGCTGCGCTTTTTATGTCGCTAGGCAACCACTGAATTAGTTGCATATTGTGTGCGAGCGCTGATGTTGATATTGTTTTAAATGTTTAGCAGAAGAATGACTGAACAATAAAGAATGAACAGACAGAGAGCATTTATGAGAGGTGTACTCTCCATAGTCATCTTGACAACATAAACTCTGCTGTCACTTCAATGGAAACCCTGCCTCTGCTTTTATTTGATTGGACAATGAAAAAACATTTGAGTTTGCTTTATCCGCTCAGAGTTGACTTGTTTATTAACTGCAGGCGCACAGAGCGCAACAGCAAAAAAAACGCGAGGAACAAAGGCGGTTAAAATATGAAGCATGCAGTGCAAAAAACGTTCACGGTCATTAGAAAACCAACATAAGCTCATTCTGAAAACGTAGCCCTATATACGTTTCTGGAGATTGCCAATTATGTAGCCAGAAGTATGTATGGCTGCATTTCGTCTTTAAAACGAACGCTACGGGGTAGTATGACGCCGTTCCTTTTCTCGCTTACCAGCTGACTGCTTACCTCCATGTGGATATTTTTTCCACTGTTACCAGTTTGTCCAGTAGCTCGACACGCACGTCGGCAGACTTGAGACGCAGAGGGGAGTTGACTACGACAACAGGGTTTGAGTTCGGTGAAGAACAATTACAGAAAGCAGGTGAGACTAAGCCAAAAAATAAAATAAACAAGTGAATAAGAGAATGTGGTAAAATCTGAAAACGTGGTAAAAATCAGGCGAGGGCTTTTCTTTTTCTGGCTTTACGTGAGAACAGCTGGCGTGAATGGCACTCGGAAGAGAAGTTTGAGATCTGAAAAGGAGTACACATCGGTACACAAGATTCTCCAGTAATGGATATAGGGGTACGTAATCAGAATGAGCCTGGGTTGTAGAATACAATTTATAAAAGACGCAAAAAGTGTGTTCGGTGTGATCAGCTCCTAAGGTTGAAAGCCATGGAGCATTTTTTACGTCCCAGTCCATGGCTTCCGGTTCTTCAGCTGATCACATGGACAAAAAGCAAAGCAGTGCTGTTTTATCATACTAAATAAGTTTTAAGATTCTGTCATGATGCGGCTTATAAAACACGTACCCTATTAACATAATAATTAACATCATAATTTAACATAATTATTTGTGTAAGGTCCAGTCAGTTAGTCCAACGTCGGTGTCTACTGGTGGATGAAGGTTTATTGCCTGTTTGGTCTTTCCAGTGCACAATGTTGATTTACTTTAAATTTAACTCATATCTGACTCCAATTTCAGTTTATAATATTGATATATTTATCCTCGTTATATCTGACTCCAATTATAAAACATTGATAGGATTATATTGTTTCTTTTAATATTACTTTAGATTATGATTGAATATTCTCTTAGATTCATTATTGTATGTTATTCTCGTTCATTCGAATTCCTATAACATCCTGAGTCTTGTACCGGCCGAGTATACAATCTCTTAAGCACAAACATGTCAGTCTTGGTCACTAAACAGTGGCGATTAACCACTAATCTAAAAAGGCAAAACCCTACTTACTCAGATTAGCATATTTTTTATGTGGTCTCCATAGATCTGCTATCTACTAAATCAGAAATTAAGAGATGAAGGTCTATCCCCTCAGATAGCCTTTTACAGTCTACGTATACATGGATTAATGCCAATGTGTTAGTCAGAGCTCTAAGAACATTGTATAGCATGCCACGCTGCTCCGTCTATCGTGTTTTAGTCCGTTACTAACCTGTACAGGGGTTTGTGGTGTTATGGACTTAACGTAATCTACTAGAGATAAAACACAAAATCTATTTGAATAATTCAAAACATAACAATTTATTAGTCAGGTAAATGTGTATTATGCCAATTCATTCAGTCAATTCATGAACGATCAATACAAATCATCAAATTATCAAAGATAAATCCAAGATCAAAAGATGCATACCTGACCTGACATTAAAATATACATAGCGTGGAGCATGAGAGCTCCACGCTACGGGCTAATCTGGGTACAGAATCGCGTCAAACATTTAGAAACTTTCCCTTAAGTAGTCAAACCAAGAAACTCCTCGAAGAAAGGGGTGTGTTATATAACAAAAGGCATTTGCATTTAGTGGAAGAGTTTCTGCCTATAGGCATTTGAATAGAAGCCCCTAGGTAAAGGCACACCCTTCGCTGTGGTTCAAAAGATACCTGAAGTTATATATCTATTGTTTTGATTATGTCTATTTCTGAGGGAATGAGACCATTGTACCAGTCGCACTGAGACATTTCAAATGATATCAGACATGATAAATAAAGTCACTTGGATTGATATAGAACATTCATACTTTGAAATGACCATTCTGTGTGAGTTGGGTGAAAGGGAGTGAGTGAACAGTGGGGTTTCGGGAGGTGTTTCAAATGTAAATGAAGGAAAGGAGAGGAGCTGGTTTTCCAGCATTCCCTCCTGGTGGGTTGTGGAGCCGATTGTCTCTGTGTTTTCAGCTCATGTTTGAATTGTCAAAGACATCAAAATATTTGTGGTATCTCAAATCTTACATTTGTTTCCCTGTTTTTTATAAAAACTAAACTGGAAATCAAAGGTGTGTGATGTCATTAGCATGAACACACAGGACAAACTCCATATCACTACCTAAAATTGATTATTTTCTGGATTTGAACATGCTTTGAAACATTCTGGATAATGTAAGTACACAATTCAGCAACTGTTCTAGAGGTTTTTTCATATTTTAATGAAATAATCATCCATATTGTGCTTTTAAGTGCTTAAAGTCAGTACCACAGCAAAAGGTGTAATTCAAAAATACAGTAAGGCTGAACACACGGAGGAACTGAGCACGCACATCCTCTAGAATCACTGTTGTCCGTCTATTATGAGTCAATGTGACTTCCTGTCCTGACAAAGAATTCCACCAACCCAACCCATAAAAGCCAAGTCTGCCTAAAAGCCAACTAGCCTATCAACCAACTAAAACCACTCCCCGGCAAGACTCAAGCAACTTCCAGACCTGAAAAGCTTAAACGGCTTATTAAACAAGCTTTTATCACCTTAACAAGCTTTTAGCAAACCTTCATTCCCTAAAATGTCATGCTATCTCTCCTTAAGTATTCACATTTTTTCTCTTCACAAGATATCCAAGTGCAACACAGCATTCATTTGCACTGTGTTTACCTGAAAGTGGAAAATTCCAGCATAGTCTTGCCCAAATCCCTGATCGGATGGTACAACACGAGCCAAAACGTCTTCATTGAGGGTCAGAGAGGCGATGGCTGCTAAGAGCCAGCAATCACCTGCAGAAAGAAACATACTTGATGTTAAGAACATTAAAAGAATGAATTAACAACTGCAAGGCGATTATAAATGTTAATTTTAATAAAACTGAGACGTTAAAGGGGCTAAATGTTGAATGCTTGAGGCAAGTACTTCTGGTGCACATGTAACATAGCGCTGGGTAATTAATCAAATGTAATTTTCATGCATTTTTTGCATACTTGTTCTTCTAGTAAACCTTCAGCACATGTTTTCAGATGGAGCAGCATTTAAAACACAGTTGTAAATCATTGACAAGCTATGTAAAATAGCATTTAAAATTAAAAGCAATTTATTCAGACTATTATAACATTTAGATAATTGTTCTGTAATAGTGACAGCTGTTTGTGCACCTTCTCTGTGAACTGTGTAATTTGAAAATGCCCCATTTAATAATGTTCATAACTTCAGTAGAATGTTTGAAATAAATGCATCTTTGAGATGATTGCTGAATCAATAAAATCAGTTAAAACTTCTGTTTATAACGCAATGTTATGGGGATTTCCTGGGTTTCTTCTTTGTGGGTGTTTGGAGTTTCTGCATGAGAGCGCCCTCTGGCCTTCAGAGAAGATATCCATTGATTGCAGTACTGTGCTTCCCTGTACAAGATATGCATGACAATCGCAGCTTTGCTCAATCGTGTTTACGATTTCGTTTTGATTAATCGCCCAGCACTATTGTATGGTAAGGTAATGTTTTTATATTTTGATCAGAAGAAAAAAATATGTTATAAATACCATTTTCGTGTGACATACTGATAACAGTCATCTAGACACTCTCCATACTAAATATGTGCGTGCTTCTCTCAATAACAAAATAAACACTAATCAAATGACAGTAGGTAAAAAAAACAGTAGTAAAGAAAGCACCTGATTATAGTGATATAAATTAGGACTAGATGATATGACAAAAATATCATATCATGATATAAGTCATCTCAGATCCTGATAGCAATATTTATTACATGGCTGTCAGGAATACTCAGTTCTGATTGCTCAGTCATAATATTTCAGTGTATGTTATTTTGAGATAACAATCACTAAATAACGCAGGCTCATCCGGGAAATTCAAATCACCTTGACCATCAGTGAATAGGCCTACCTTCACATCAATAATTACATCCACATTCACATGTATCTGCTTGTCAGTCACGCTGCTGTTTTTGACTGTTATGGGAATAATACGTACAGTAGGTTAGTTTATGCTACATTCAATTGGTTTCGTTTCTGTCAGCTTTTGCGTTTTTGATTGTTTGGCGCCATCTTGTGACTGAATAACGTGCAAGTTAGTGTATGCTTCATCAGCTCTACTCAGCTGTTTTCATTTCTGTCATCTTTAAATTAAAGAATTAATAAACTATTATGGCTCAGAACAATGTATTGTGTCTAATTTTTTTATGTTTTGTGGCAGATAGCCGTGTAATAAGAATGATGAAGTAGACTCAGGACGGTGTTTTTTGCAGAATAGAGCCCTTCAGTATTATACAGTCTTATTGGCATCTGGCTTTATTCTGCGATAACAACCTCCTGGATGTACTTTACATATCCCTAACATATCACAATATAGTAAATTCTTGTGTAAATTCAATCAATTAACACATTATTTACATATTGACCAATTTTTACAATTCTTTAAGACAAATGTTATATAACAATTATGGAAAAATAAAATTAATATTAAATGAAATATAAAACACTTTTAAAATACTATTAGTTTTCATCAAATTGTTATTCACATTTCTGCCTGCATATCCATTATTGCATGTAAGATTGACATCACAAAATTAATAATAGAGCATAATATGAAACCATAAAGTTTTTATTTTGTCCATATGTTATATATTATCATATTGCACAGCCCTAATATGAATATGTTTGAACAAGCTCTGTAAATGTCGACAGATGATATAATTAAAAAAAACTGCACTGTTGTGACACTTTGATTATAAGGTATATTTACACTCACCGGCCACTTTTTTAGGTACACCTGTCCAACTGCTTGTTAATGCAAATTTCTAATCAGCCAATCCCATGGCAGCAACTCAATGCATTTAGGCATGTAGACATGGTCAAGACGATCTGCTCCAGATCAAACTGAGCATTAGAATGGGGAAGAAAGGTGATTTAGGTGACTTTGAATGTGGCATGGTTGTTGGCGCCAGACAAGCTGGTCTGAGTATTTCAGAAACTGCTGATCTACTGTGATTTCACACACAACCATCTCTAGAGTCTACAGAGAATGGTTCGATAAAGAGAAAATATCCGGTGAGCGTCAGTTCTGTGGGCGCAAATGCCTTGTTGATGCCAGAGGTCAAAGGAGAATGGTCAGACTGGTTCGAGCTGATAGAAAGGCAACAGTAACTCAAATAACCACTCGTTACAACCGAGGTATGCAGAAGAGCATCTCTAAACGCACAACACATCAAACATTGAGACGGATGGGCTACAGCAGCAGAAGACCACACCGACTGCCACTCCTGTCAGCTAAGAACAGGAAACTGAGGCTACAATTCACACAGGCTCACTAAAATTGGACAATAGAAGATTGGAAAAAACATGCGTTGTCTGATGAGTCTCGATTTCTGCTGCAACATTCGAATGGTAGGGTCAGAATTTGACATCAACAACATGAAAGCATGGATCCATCCTGCCTTGTATCAACAGTTCAGGCTAGTAGTGGTGTGGGGGATATTTTCTTGGCACACTTTGGGACCATTAGTACTAATTGAGCATTGTGTCAATGCCACAGCCTACATGAGTATTGTTGCTGACCATGTCCATTCCTTTATGACCACAGTGTACCCATCTTCTGATGGATACTTCCAGCACGATAACGCGCCATTTCATAAAGCGCGAATCATCTCAGACTGGTTTCTTGAACATAACAATGGGTTTACTGTACTCAAATGGCCTCCACGGAGAACAAAGATGTGCAGCTGACAAATCTGCAGCAACTGCGTGATGCTATCATGTCAATATGGACCAAAATCTCTGAGGAATATTTCTAGTACCATGTTGAATTTATGCCAAGAAAGATTAAGGCAGACCTGAAGGCAAAAGGGGATCCAACCTGGTATTAGTAAGGAGTACCTAATAAAGTGGCCGGTGAATGTATATCAGACTATACAAACTACAAAGATCTGGCTATGTGAGACTGTAGTTGAAACTAATCCACTTCTTAGCATGACACATTGACATTACTTTCTGCATAAGGATTCATTTCATGTGTCATCGACAACTTAGATTTTCCTAGCTAAACTGCCAGTGATTCACATATAAATCAAGCTTTTATAGACAGGGGATGTTCTAGGTTTTTAAGTTTCATTCATTCATTCATTTTCTTTTCAGCTTAGTCCCTTTATTAATCCGAGGTCGCCACAGCGGAATAAACCGCCAACTTATCCAGCACTTGTATTACACAGCGGATGCCCTTTCAGCTGCAACCCATCTCTGGGAAACATCCATACGCACTCATTCACACTCATACACTACGTGTAACGGAGGCCAGCTAGTAAGTCCTGAGCAGGTAAACCTCACTCCTCTGACCTCTAAAGGTGCTCTAGCGACAGATGCTAGAGACCATGGTCTTTAGCCTCCTTGTTAGAGCAACCGACTCCCATGCGGAAGGTCGCCGGTTCGATACCAGCTCGGAGCGGGTTGGGTGGCATGGGACCGGCGGGGTTACATTGGTGCCGTGACCCGGATAGGAGTGAGGTTTAGGGGGCTGAGTGAAACGGAGACCAGCTAGTTAGTGCTGAGCAGTTAAACCTCACTCCTCTGACCTCTAAAGGTGCTCTAGCAACAGAGTTGGGTGGCATGGGACCGGCGAGGTTACATACGGACAATTTAGTCTACCCAATTCACCTATACCGCATGTCTTTGGACAATGGGGGAAACCGGAGCAGCCGGAGGAAACCCACGCGAACGCAGGGAGAACATACAAACTCCACACAGAAACGCCAACTGACTCAGCCAAGGCTTGAACCAACGACCTTCTTGCTGTGAGGTGACAGCACTACCTACTGCGCCACTGCGTCGCTTTAAGTTTCATTATAAAATTTATTCACATAATGAGATTCATTCATACGCTGGCAATAAAAACAAATAATAAACGAAAACTTTCAAATGCAGACCTATTAAGGATGCTAAGTCTTGAGCTAATGTGATTCAAAAACAATAAAACCTGAAGACTTCAGTCTAATCTTGTAAACTACATAATTATTTTTTATTTCTTTGTGTACCACAAAGCATTTTTGGGTTGGGAACGACATAACAGTCCACAAATGATGATACTCTTTTCATGTTTGTGGTTACTATCCCTTTAAGATTCCCAAACACTGAGATTCTATCCTCCAGTGGTTTGTTGAAGGCCTACACGATTTGTCTTGCCCAAAATCCTTAGCATTCCAGTCTTCACAAAGACAACACAGTTTAGCTGGCTGCCGCTAAACAAACCGTCCTTTAAATTCCTCCCCAACATGTCAGCTGATAAGTCTTCGAAATGCTTATAACTCACGGTTATAAGATCCATTATAAGACTCACGGCTATGAAAAAAAACTGCTTCCTCTTATGATTCATCTTTCATACAGTTATGACAATATGTTCCTGATGATAGTATGATGTGCAACAACACTGAAAGTGCTACCAGGGCAACAGTTAAAACTGACAAGCTAAAATGGGTGTTGCTATAAACAGTATTTCTCATTATTAAAGAATGAATTCGTCTAAGTTCAAACTAGTGTATTTAATTTAATGCAATAACATTCTAGAGAGTTTAACAAGGCTACATGTATTACAGTAACACCTATACAGATAACTCAACTATTAATAAAATACACAGATAAAACAATTAAAGCAAAATCTACAAAGAAATAAGCACCTAATACTTATTTATTTACACAAAGACAAAATTGAAAAGGATGTGTGCCTACTAGTAGCACATTAATGCAGACTCAGATGTAAAATAATAGGCAGCTTTGTGAAGCAGAGGCTATCACACACTGTGTTATGCAATGTTAAAAAATCACACCCTTCATTATGAGCACAGACAGGCGATTTCTCCATACGGCTCAACAGATTCATGGCAAGACTGGCAAAAACAAACAGGGGAGCTGAAAAGCAGTGGCACAAAGACTTCTCTGATGTGTGTTTAACTAGTCTCATTTATTAGACAGCAGTGTAATTCACATACACTTAATAAACAAACACACTTCACTGAACATGTACACATAGACATCACCTATACTAACTGCAGGTTAACTATGTGTATATATAATAACTTTATACTTTAAGTAGTAGGGTGAGACAGAATCTGTGGATATGTTTTGCTATTTCTTTGCAGAATTTTGTAAATAAAATCTGCGGATTTGTGCAGAATGATTTTGGAAGTATCATAACTAAAAACTTAATATATGAAATAAAACAAAACAAATTATTTAATGTTTACAATGCAAGTCCAATTAGATCCACTTATTTGGTAAACAAAGCAGGTTTCTCATATAATATATCTACTAAAAGACAGAAGATATTATTTTACAAACTACTGTAAATAAATCAGATTTACATTTTCATGTTAGTCAATAATATTTCTGAAATTAATTTAAAAACTGAATAAATATAAATTTACACACATTCACACAAGTAATTTAACTCAATGATGTGCTAAAAATCTGCGGAAGTCTTTGGATTTCTGCACGTGCAGATTCTATGTGAGCCTAGTATTTAGTTACTAGTTAATTAGATAAAGTTATTAGCAACTAATAAAGTTATGGTAATTAATAACTTTTAATAACTTTTCTGATGTTGATTGTAACGCAATAATGTGTAAAGCTGCTTTGAAACAATAATTATTGTGAAAAGCACTGTACAAATAAGCCTGAATTTAATTGAATTATGAGAACATGCAAACTTGCATGAGGAGACCGGGATACTCAAAGACTTTTGGGTGTGCTTCCTAAATTGTTTTCATATGTTTAGAGGGGACTTCCAAAAATGTTTTAAAAGAGTACAAATCAATTTAGGACATCTTTACATATCGCAACATCGCACATTCCTGGTCATTCATGATAAGGAACACCATATTGACTTTTAAATCTGTTAGAATTGCACATAGCTGTGTATTGTTTACTCACCTAAAGTTCCTTGGCAAATATCTGTTCTTGTAGCTCCTCCGACTATGAACTCCGGACTGGAAGTCAATTGCTGCAAGAATAGTGTAAAAACTTTAAGCATCTACATTAAAGTTAATCCAAACTAAAATGTTCAATGGTGACCATTTACCACTCACATACTCATGACATGAGTCATGTGTGCATATATATATATATATATATATATATATATATATATATATATATATATATATATATATATATATATATATATATATATATATATAGTGCTTTGAAAATCACATCAGGAACACACATTGTAAAACAATCCTGGTTGCCTTAAATTTTTAAGCTGAATCAAATTAACCTTATGAGTCCATTGAACATATAATATGTTAAACTGACTTAAAAAAGTTTGTATAACTTATAAAATTAAGTTACAATGACCTAAAAACATATGCTGTCGTGACTAATTGATCATATATTTTTTACAGTGCAGAGTTTATAATAATAGTATTTAAAAAATGAACATTTACTCGCTTTTTACTTTTAAAACTTAACAAAATGTCAAGACAACAAATATTTGTATGTTGCTTTAACTTATTTTAAATAGTTAATCAAGTTTAAAAACATTTTTTTAAAAGTTATACAAAGTTTAACTTCATATTTTTACTCAGTTTGATTGATGTAAGTTAAGATGACTAGAAAATTCATACAGCAAGGTTTTTTGAGTTTCAAGGAATCTTTGAGTTTCTTACTTCTGTGTTGTTATATTGAGAAAAAAGCTGAAAACCTGTAACCATTGACATCCATAGTAAGAATAACAAATACTATGAAAGCAAATGGTTACAGATTTTCAGCTTATTATCTTTGTGTTCAACATAAGAAAGCCTCTAATAAAGATTTGAAACAAGTAAAGGGTGAGTAAAATTTTCCATTTCTGGTTGAACCATCCCTTCTTCATGCAACAATAACAGATGAGCAAACAGTTAGATAGATAAAAAAAAAAAACAGCATTTAGATGTTGATCTAGACAGAAACTCACCCCAGGTCTTTTCCACTCAACACCTCTGGTTTTTGACGACCGTGGCCCGAGTTCATTAAAGCCCAGGGCTTCGGGAGCGGCTGGGAAAGCGGGATCACAGAAAAGCTCTCCGCGGCTCAGGCATTCACTTCTCAAAGTCTCGAAGTTCTGGTTCAGGTATTTCACGGCATTGGAGTTCGTCCCAAAGCCAGCCGCCAGGGCTCTCTTCTTGGCGAGTGTGGATGCCACGCCGGACATTTTCTAACTTTTTTTTCTTCTGCCCTGCGCTTTTCTGCAGCTGAAAAGTTTGACAGAAAAATGTTTCTGCTCGTACGCCTTCACCCACTCCTCCTCCTCCTCCTAACACAGGCGTGGTCCTGAGCCTGTAATTTCAGGGCAACAAACAGTCTTTCGCTCCTTTTGCTCAGAAACAGCTCAAAAGCGGAAAAGAAGCAAAAGCCTGATCTTCTGGAGGCATTTTTTGAAGCTCGTCTGTTTTGTGCGTGTACACAGGAAGCGTTCATTACATTTTCAAAACCTCAAACTCAGACAGCCTTGCTAGACTTAAACTGGGGTTTGTTTTACTGGTTTTCCAGGGTTTTAAACATCTTTTACTGGTTTTAGTCTTTTCAAATGGGTTGGTTTGGTTCTGTAAACGCCCAGCAAACACATAACTATCCCCTAACGTTCTCATGTGGTTCCCGTTTGGTTATTTTGTTGGGAACCAAATAAGAACGTTCTGGGAACGTTCTCTGTAGGTTATTTATTTGGTAACAAAAATATAACCTTCCCAGAATGTTCTGTGCAGGTTATTTTTGATGGTCATTTTATTACCTACAGAGAACCTTCCCAGAACGTTCCCTCTAGGTTTTATTTAGTTTTTTTTTCACAACCCTGAGAGAACCTTCCCAGAACATTCCCTGTAGGTTAATTTTGAGATTTATTTTATAACCAAAAGAGAACCTTCTCAGAACGTTCCCTGTAGGTTATTTGTTGGTTTTATTTTTGTAACATAGAGATAACCTTCTCAGAACGTTCCCTGTAGGTTATTTTCATGTTTTATTTTATAACCAAAAGAGAACCTTCTTAAAACGTTCCCTGTAGGTTATTTTCATGTTTTATTTTATAACCAAAAGAGAACCTTCTTAAAATGTTCCCTGTAGGTTATTTTCATGTTTTATTTAATAACCAAAAGAGAACTTTCTTAAAACGTTCCCTGTAGGTTATTTGTTGGTTTTATTTTGGTAACATAGAGATAACCTTCTCAGAATGTTCCCTGTAGGTTATTTTCATGTTTTATTTTACAACCAAAATAGAACCTTCCCAGAACGTTCCATATAGTTTTTTGTATGTTATTTTCATAACCTAGAGAGAACCTTCCCAGATAGTTTTCTGTTGTTATAGTAACACACACGTGTGTTTTAAAAAATATATTATTTATTTATTTATTGTTTCTGGACATTGGATCTGTAATATAATTTGATGATTAATTTTTTTATTTAAAAATATATAGTATTGTAATTTAGATATAATATTTATATGCGTCGTCGACGTCGACTGTATCACGTGATTAATTCAAACCAATGACGGGCGGCTGGAACTCTGCACGCAAGACCTGTCACTCAGACGCCGACTCGGGTTCTTGACGTCATCAGCCAGCTGCGCTAATCAGGTAGGTTTATCGATTGTCTTTTGTTTTCAGTATTTTTTGAGGACTTTTGAGGTCAAAATCCTTGTGAATTTGTTCATAAACCGAAATTATTATACCGAATGTAAAGGTTAATGAGACCATTAATCAGATTATACGGTACTTGCTATTTAAATGCAAACGGTTAATTTATAACGGTCAACTCGTTACGTTAGCCACTTCAGAGTCCGTTTCCTGAGGCTATATTATCTTCTAAAACCACATAAATCTATTAACTTAAATCATTTTACAGTCATAATGGTGTTAGTTTGATTTATTGTTGAACTGCTCTTCAACCAAACCTTCGAGGTGGCCCTATGAGCTGGTATATTGTAAAATGGCAACGTGAGTACAATAACGTTATCTTTATCAATGAATGCAATGACATTTTAACCAACTTCGCACAGATATACTTTTATAGTGTACTTTTTACAAAGGCTAACGGTAAACAGTTAATTTTAGGATGTAACTAACGTCATCTCTTTTTGTAGGCAAAGTCTAGAGAAAGTATAACAAGCTTTTGTAACAAGCTGGGAGAAGAGAGGCTCATTGGCCTCGTGTGTGTGTGTATATATATATATATATATATATATATATATATATATATATATATATATATATATATATATATATATATAGGTTTTACACACACACACACACACGAATGTGGTTTATAAGAAACTTTCATAGACATAATGATTTATAATGTACAAATTATATGTTCTATCCTCTAAACCGAATCAAGTAATGTCATAATTGTATTCAAGTTTATTTAAATAATGAAAATTAATGTTAAAATCTTGTTTTTTAATTGAATTGAAAAGTCTCTCTAAATGCATTACTCCTCTTATCATCTTATGCATTTTTAGATATCATTACACATTCTTAAATTTTTAGGGATATACCACAAATAATATCTGTTTCTCTTTTCAGTACTGATCTCCATCCAGCCCCAGTTGAGCAGAGCTGAATCAACTGATCAAGATCTCCAGTATTACAACAATCTGCCAGGTAAAATCCTGCAACAGTGTAGCATGAGCTTTCAAGTTTAAGAAACCCTTCGATATTGATTAGCCAGTAATCACTGTTGGATTATTAAAATTTTTTTAAAACAGTGTTTTTATTTTTATTTTTTTTCATTTCCACAGCTCTTGGTTAGCAGGTTGAAGCACATTTCTGAATTATTCATTGAAAATCTTAGTCAATCATAATCATTTGTTTTGGATCAATTTTTCATTTTAACACTCAACGTAGAGCACCGGGGTCAGATTGACCTCCTCCAGACCCAAACATATGGGTTATGTACAATATTTAAATCATAATCACTAATTTTTCTCTTTTTTCCACCTTTTGCTTAACCGCAGATAAACAAAGGTCCATCCGGACACAGGTTGCTGCATTTTTTTGATGTACATACAGGTACTTTTTTCACTGATGTTCATAAACGTATTTAATATAAGAATAACTGACATTTAAATCTAATTAAAGGATTAGTTCATTAAAAAAGTAATTAAGCTATTAACTACTCATTTTTGTTTAATTCCAAATCTACTTTGTTTATCTTTAGAACACAAATTATGATATTTTAGATTAAATCTGAGAGCTTTCTCATCTTCCATAGACTGCAAGGTTCCAGACTCCTCAAAATCCAGAACAGGAACCCAAACAAATCCTCAGACCATATGCTTTCAGTGGTTCAATCAAAATATTATGAAGCTATGAGAATACGTTTATGCACACATAAAACAAGAATAATAACTTTATTGAACAGTTTCTTCTCCTCTGTGCCAGTATAGGTGGCAGTATGGCACTGGTCATACGAAGTAACACTTCAGCAGCTTGACACACAATAAAAAGCACAGCACTCTCTTGAACATGTCTTATATTGACACGGAAGAAAAGAAACTGTTGAACAAAGTTGTTAAATTTGTTTTACGAGCGTGGAAAAATAATTCCTTGATAATATTCATTTCAAACCCTGAAGGTACATGGTCTGTTTTGAGAACGTTTTTTGTTGCCTTTTCTGGACTTGTGTATGAATCCTTGCTGTCTATGGTTGTGGGAATCTCCGATTTATTTAGAAAAATATCATAATTTGTTCAGAAAATAACAAAGGTCTCGGGGTTTGGGACAACATGAGAGTAATTTATCTAAATATACAAAAATTTTTTGGTGAACTAACCCATTAATAATGCTACAATTTAAAGTCATTAATAATTTGTTAAATGGTTTGTTAGTGCAAAATATAAATATGTATTTTTATAATTTATATTGGATTTGTTACATTTTTGTGTGTGAGTGAATATAAGTATTGTGTGTGTGTGTGTGTGTGTGTGTGTGTGTGTGTGTGTGTGTGTGTGTGTGTGTGTGTGCGTGAGTGTTTAGTCATTGAACATCTTTACAAATAAAAAGATAATAATGCTACAATTTAAAGTCATTAATAATTTCTTAAATGGTTTGTTAGTGTGAAAATATAAATATGTATTTAAATTCATGCAAAATATTTGAAAAAAATGACAACATGTCAACTAATTTGTAGGATTTTTTGTTTATTTTAAATTGAACTTTTTAAATGTTTTATTCAATATTTTTCTCTAACATAAATTTGGGTGTACTAATTTTGGACTGTCGTCATAAGTTATGCTCCAGATTTGGCTTCAGTACTGACTAATCTAATGTGTATGCACAAATATGATATTGTAAAGCTTCCTATAGAAAATATAAATTTAAATGAAAGATTTGTGAGAGGTAAACATGTATAGGTTGAGCACTTTGTTGATTGTGCACTTATAAATGAAGTGCACTTCTACTATCTCTCTCTTTATCATTTAATTTTTAAGTATGTGATTGTTTGACTCTTTAATGCAAACAAGTAGACAGTTTTTTCAGCTGCTATCAAAATGAATAATAATTGTTGTTTATTACTGACATTTTGTTTTTACAGGTGAACTACCTGGTGAAGCAACCCTTGAAGCTTGAACATGAAGACAGTTGCATCAGAATGACATCTTTGGTGCCTACAGTTTAAAACAGAAACTAACAAGAAATCTGAGCTTTGTAACATCCTTAGACACGTTCTCTCACTACTTTCGACCATTTTGTATGTTTTTTTTTTATTTTTTATTATTGCCTGTAATATACAATTAACTCAAGCCAAAATTTTGCTAAATCCTTTGAACAATGCAGAAGGTGAAAGGCAGGTGAGACACTAAAATGTGACCTAGGAAGCTATTTTTAGTGGTTTTAAAGTTAGGCCCACATAATTTTAAACATGGTAAACAAATAATGCAGATAAATGTCCAATATTAGATTTTAATTTTAAAAGGTTTCTCTCCCTCTTTTATTATATTAAAGTTTATATAATGAATTACATTTAAAACATTTGTTAATCAGTTTTGCTGTTTAAAATATTTAGTTTATATGTATTTTTTTCTGCAAATGCAAATTATTTGAATAATGTAACAGTCATGGAATATACTATTAGTGTGATTCACTACATTTAAAACATTTGTTAATCAGTTTTGCTGTTTAACAAATTTTGTTTGTGTATTTTTTTTTCTGCAAATGCAAATTATTTAAATAATTTACCAGTCATGAAATATATTATTAGTGTGATTCACTACATTTGAAACATTTGCAAATTAATTGTGTACTTTGTCGTTTAAAATGTCTTATTTACAAATATATTGTTCTGCAAATGCATATTTTTAAAAGTAATTTACTAGTTATGGATGATATTTATATGAATATTATTTATCACACCTGAAACATGCATATATTTTTGTTTAAAATGTCTTATTTTTATAAATGTTGTCCAAATGCTAATTATTTTAAGAATTTACCAGTTATGAATCATATTTATTACACTTAATATATGAATATCAATTATGTTGTTTAAAATGTCATGTAATGTGTGTGTGTATATATTTATGTTTATATATATATATTTATTTATTTATTTATATATATTTATTTATATATATATATATATATATATATATATATATATATATATATATATATATAATTCTTAGAATAATATATATTATATTTAAATAATTATATTCAACGAATAACAATTGCAAATCAATATAGTATTTTTGTTGTTTAATTTTTGTTTTGTGTATGTGTGTGTGTGTATATATATATATATATATATATATATATATATATATATATATATATTCTAAGAATTAGCTTTATATTGTGTGTAATTTATTACACTGTAAATTTTTGCAATTCAGTTTTGTTGTTTAAAATGTCTATTTTTAAAATGTACCAGTTATGGTTCATACTATCTGTGTTTTCTGAACAATAAACAATGAAAAAAGTTAATTCTTTGGTCTGATTATTTGTGTGTAAGCATGTTAATGCAGACATTTGAAGACTGTTTAGGGAACCTTCTGGGAACGTTGCGCTAACGTTCCGGGAACGTTCCGCAAACCGGCAGGGGACGTCCCGGGAACGTTCTGGGAACCTGCAGGGAACATCCCAGGAACATTCTGCAAACCGGCAGGGGACGTCACGGGAACGTTCCGCGAAACTGCAGGGAACCTCCTGGGAACATTCTGCAAACCGGCAGGGGACGTCAGGGGAACGTTCCGCGAACCTGCAGGGAACGTCCTACTGACGTCAAGAAAACTTTCCTGGCTAACCAACATGGAACGTTAGGGTGTTTGTCGTGGGGACGTTCCCAGAACGTTCTGAAAACCTTCAGGGAACGTTCCGAGAACGTCCTGGGAACGTTTTGTGTTTGCTGGGCGGATTCTGACCTAGCCTAAAAATTAATCGTGGTTTTATATAGCCTATAGTAAAAGATTTTTTTGGAGTATTGAAACCACTGTTTTACAAATCATATAGTTACATCTGTTTTACATAAGAAACATTGTTAATTTTTGTTTAATATTCCTACACCATTGTTTAACAACAAAACCTCAGTTTAAACCTAACTCAAACAGCCTTCCTAGCGAGATAACTTAAACTGGGATTTGTTTTGACCAGAGTTTTAAACATCGTTTACTGGTTTCTAGTCTTTTCAAATAGGTTGGTTTGGTTCTGGGAACAGATTCTGACCTATCTAAAAATGAATCCTGGTTTTATATACAGTACAAGATTAATAACCATGTTTTTTTTACCGTTTGTTACCACTTTTACTTCAAAAATAAATCACAGTTAAACTGTTTGGCAGCATTGTTTATTTATTCAAACACCATTGTTTAACAACATAACAGCCCATACCTCAGCTCAGACAGTGAGAGAACTTAAACTAGGGTTTTATTTTGAATGGTTTCAGGGTTTTGAGCAAATACCAATAGTAACTACTACAAATAACGATTTGCATAAGAAACATGGCTAATTTTTTAAAACTACATCGTTAACAAAACAAAACAAAAACATGCATTTTGTTTTATTTGTAAAATATGTAGCAGACAAAAGTATCCTTCGGCGTTAAAGCAAGTTAAACTCTCAAATGAAATCCTGCATATTTTACGTTGCATCCTACGGTTGCATCACAGTTCTCATCTTCTCTTCTGCTCCAGTTCATCATCACAGGAATGAAGATTTTTATTTTCTCGGTGGACTGCTGCTGCCCTCTTGTGGTAAAAATGTCATACCAGCAGTGTTTGCGAAAATCATCATCTCATGCGATGGTCCCCTTCCCGCAGTCTAAAATGTTTTCTTATATACTGTATAAAGTTAATATGATGATTTCGTGTAAAATATTGTATGGAAAATATTTTTTCCCGAAATTTATTTTAATAAAAATTGTATTATACATTTTATTCTGTTCATTAATTAATTTGTTTTAATTTTATTTATTGGCTATTTATCTTAATTCTAAATTTGGACCGATCTTATCTTTTACAATACTTTTAATACAGTTTTTGTATTTATTTGATAGTTTCTCATTTATTTATTCATGTATTTATTTATTTTTATCTTTATTCACAATAATATTTTTATGAATTAAATAATGTATTAATCATTTTAATAATTTTCTACATTTCCTCTATAGCACTTCTTGGCAGGCCCCACAAGTTTGAAAATCCCTGCTTCAATTTAATTCTTTAATTTCATTAAACATATAATAATTAAAAATTTTGATTACTGAACATTAAATCAAGAGCATTTATAGATTAAGTCTTGATCCAAATAAGCTTTCAACTTTCATGCACTGTAAAATTAAATATTGTAATTTAAATGCACTTAATGATAATATTAATTTTGGCCTCCATTCTATAGGATAATAGCTAATAATTTAACACTGTTACATTAGAAAATATAATTAATAGCTCTAATACTAAAGTAATATACAAGCATTGACATTAATGTCTGCCAGAGAAAAAGTGAGAGGGGTCTGAATGCAGACATGGTGCAGTGCAATCTGAGCTGCCTCCAGTGCTTTTTAATGCACTCACCTAACCCCAACCCTAACCCTCACTAACATCACTAGCTCCATTTAAGTGCATTGTGTCTGACATTGCATCACTGAGATATGCAGTCTCAGCTTGCATCATAAAAGCTGCATCCAGATAGCCTATTGGAGAAAGTAGGCCTATATCATCATGTGAGCAGCAAGCATTTAAAGTAGTGAACTTGTGTAAAATAAACATTTTAATGGCATCTGATGTTTCTCAATTTGAAAGTTGGAAGTTTTTGGTATTTATAGTTACATCATTTGATTAATATCTTGCTCGTCTAAGCACTGCATTCCTCCATTTTTCCATTATTTTGAAGCTTGTCCAGCAGAGGGAAGTAGTGTCAAGCACACATTTTTTTCTTAATTTTTATTTATTGAACATATAGTAATGTACAACAACTTGGCATTATTACTACATCTTTACATTACAAAAAAGGAAACAGGTGCAAATAAAAAACCTACATAATTAATATGTTACATAAAATAATTATAAATAAAATAATACATAACTAAATATAATAAAGAAATAAAAAGGACTAGGGGTTTTCCTGTAATTTGTACTTTTCTATCAAAGACAGAAGATTAACTGCGCTTTTTCGTTTTCATTATCTTAAGGTATTTCATATATGAGAGAATCTCATTATAAAAGGCATCATTGGTTTCACCTTCAAATATTTTGATTTATGCATGTAAAAATTTCCAAGCATAAGGATGTTGTTGATTAGGAAGGCATGTTCCTTACTGTCCATTACAAGTCCATAAATGATGTCATTCACATTAAAGATCCTGAGTGGTGTGGAATCCTTGGGTAAAGCCATCGTAAACATCTGACCATAATGCATCCACAAACATACAGTGAAAAAACAAATGATCTGTTGTTTCAATATCATCACAATACATTTATTAGACTCAAATCCAAATCTAATTCTTAAATAGATTAAATAATATATCCCACCTTACCTGTTGGTGAAACCTAGATAGTGTCAAGCACACATGCTAATGACAAGTTAGTAGTTTGAACAGACGGTTCAGTGAGTGTGGTAGCCTCCCAAAAATCTAATCAGATAATAAAAATTACATAATTCCTAATAAAGTAAAAGAAAATGATTTAAAAAATATTGCAGAGATCTTATGCATGCAATGATTTTATTAGTAAGTTTAAGGAAAGTTATTCACCCTTGTGTTGTTTTTGTAAAATGGAGCCGGAAACAATTCTCCAATTGCAGTCACACAAAATGGTTTTGGTCCCAAGTTTCCTTATTACTTGTTGAAGTGTATTATAAATGTATCAATAAAACGGATCAAATGGGTTTATTTATGGATTGCAACTCTGGATTATGGGAATTGGACAAAATAACAAAAATCCTTATGTTATTTGGAAAGTAACACATTTACAAAACAACATGTATGCTGACTGTACCAAATTGTAAACTTTTTTATTGATCTAAAATCTTTTATGATTCCCTGACCTCAATACAGAGTAATCCTAAAGCTCTTAAGACATCCCACCTGCTGAAAAAAAACACTTAATGTACATGATTAAATTTTGTTGTTGATTCCCTTGTTTGTATACTATCTTATGTATAATTCTGTACTCCCCTGTGTAATCTATGGAAGCCCGTTTCCGCCACTGAATGATAAAAAAAATATATCAATAAATTTTTTTTTAAAAATGTATGATAAAAAAAAAGTTAATTAAAAAAAGATTATTATAAAGTCAGAATTCTGAGTTATAAAGTCAAAATTCCGAGTTATAAAGTCAGAATTCTGAGTTTCCGCCATTGAATGATAAAAAAAATAAAAAAATCAGTAAAAAAAAAATTATAAAGTCAGAATTCCGAGTTATAAAGTCATAATTCTGAGTTATAAAGTCAGAATTCCGAGTTATACAGTCATAATTCTGAGTTATAAAGTCAGAATTCCGAGTTATAAAGTCAGAATTCTGAGTTATAAAGTCAGAATTCTGAGTTATAAAGTCGCAATTCTGAATTTCCGCCACTGAATGATAAAAAAAAATCAGTTAAAAAAAAAAAATTATGATAAAAAAAATTAATTAATAAAAAAAATTATAAAGTCAGAATTCCGAGTTATAAAGTCGCAATTCTGAGTTATTAAGTCAGAATTCCGAGTTATAAAGTCAGAATTCCGAGTTATAAAGTCAGAATTCTGAGTTATAAAGTCAGAATTCCGAGTTATAAAGTCAGAATTCTGAGTTTCCGCCACTGAATGATAAAAAAAAAATCAGTTAAAAAAAATTATGATAAAAAAAATTAATTAATAAAAAAAATTATAAAGTCAGAATTCTGAGCTATAAAGTCGCAATTCAGAGTTATAAAGTCAGAATTCTGAGTTATAAAGTCGCAATTCAGAGTTATAAAGTCAGAATTCCGAGTTATACTGTCAGAATTGTGAGTTATAAAGTCAGAATTCCGAGTTAAAAAAGAGCGTGGTAGCCTACATTGTTGGTAACTCACTTCATGAATCCTTTTTTTTCGTCTGACATTTTAATCTGTTGCCTAAGATTGATATTACTTTAACATTTGACCTTTTCAAATGTAATGTACATCAGAAATGACCATACATGTTTCATGAAATGTGTTTACAGAGGTATGCTATATCATATATCTTCTGTATAAGTTTGTGTGAGAATGAACAACAGAAAAGTATTAAATAAAGAAATTGGCTTTTGTCACATGTTGTTTTGCGATTAGTCACGTGACACGCTAGAACCAATCGCTGTCGTTCTTTTTTAATGTCGACGAAGGCGCCATTTTTATTTGAGCAAAAGCACGTGGAAGTGAACGACAACGACTACGACTAGATAAGTGGCTAAAGTTTTACATGTTAGCCCCTGTTTTCAACAAGACTCGACCAGTACTTTTTAATGGCGCATATTTTTAGTTCGTTTTCGTCCACTTTTGTCAGTTAGAAGTCAGTAGAAGATTAGAGGCCTTGCTGAAATAGCATGAAGGTGAGTATGTTTACCGATATATCTAAGCGAAGTCCACATGATGGCAGCAAAGAAATAGCAAAGGTGCAACTATCCCAGCTGCGCTTATGAAAAAATCTAATGAAGAATAATATTATCACATTACAATAATATAAAACGTTAGAAGAATGCCAGTTTTATGTTACATACAGATTGTCAATTACCGAGTCTGACTATGAGTATTGTTGAAAGTATTGTTTTTAATGCTACATGTTGTGCAGAGTAGAAAGTTTCAGACACAATAACGGCCAGATCAGCGGATTCCCTAAAAATAAATTGTCAGCAAAATATAAACAGTAGGACAAGTACCAAAGGACACCCTAAACCCCAGTAGGACTAGTTCCAATACCCCCATTAATAATACAAATAATAATTATAATAATAAATAAATAAAAATTAAGTAAACAAATAAACGAGAAACGGCAGTACTGGGTTGTTTTAAAAGTTAAATGGCAGTGTTTTAAAACATTTTACCCATAAATCTTCCACAAATTCTAAAATTCTTTACTGTTCATTTTTTTCTTTTTTTAAACACCAAATCTATTTAAATGATTTACAAACAAGCAAAACGGCCCTCTTTTGTTACCATTATTAGTCTTGAACATCAACAATATGCGACTTTACAAATAAAACACAAGAACATGCAGTTTTTGTTATCATCTGTGAGACCATTGACAAATGTTCTTTAAAAGTCTCATCATGAGTTAAATGAATAGCAAACGAGATAAACATTTTATTTTAATTTGATGAAAGTTTTATTTGTACATTAACTTTCACAGGATAAACAGATTTTAGCTTGATATCATTTATATGGCAAATGATGAAATATCACTTTACATGTAAACAATTTATTACAAAGGGACGTAGACATTTATAGTGATGTAAACAATAACAATGGTCCAAACGTATTACCAGTTTCACATTTTTTAGTTTCCATATAGCTTCCGAGAACCATAGAATGTCCACATATTGATAAATAACGTTATAACAGATTTTTCAACGTTGAGAGATGATTGAATTGCCTCTTGTTACAGTTATTAAAAAAAAATAGTTTGACAACAAGCAGGAAATGTCCATGGGCCAATGGCATCACATTGAAATGGTCTATAACATGCTCTTTTTTTCTTGCAGATAATGACACCCGACAATCCTGCTCAGTCATGCAGCAATCAACTTGTTTTAAACTTGAAACCGCAACATGATGATGCGCGTGCGAGAGAGAGAGAGAGAGAGAGAGAGAGAGAGAGAGAGAGAGAGAGAGAGAGGGGGAGAGAGAGAGAGCATTGAGTGCGCGCACGCGGAGAACCAGCACTCTCTCAGCAGCAGAACCAGCGCGCGCGCTCGCTTGGTAGGTCGGTCGGTCGGTTGTCGTTAAGAGCGCACGGACCGGACTGATCAGGAGGAGGCAGCAGGTAAGAACTCTGACTTACTCCGGAAAACTGCTGACAACTCTATATAAACGGCACTTTTATTGATAACTTTACTTCATTGTCACCTAGTGATCAAATTAGACTGTGGCATTAAATTGATGGATGCTTTCAGTTGGTCATAATTTTTTTCGTGCAATGTTCTATTATGTATATATATTTAAACCTTTGGACGTTTATAAGTTATTTATTTTATTTTGCGTAAGTGTAGCGCGTATCGGGTGGCTGTGCGCGCGCCTGCTGCGCGTGTCGTTATTAATTCATGTGTCATGAGAGCTCATGAGGGTGAACTAGCAGGGTTGCCATGAGCTCGTGAGGGGTTTTACTCCCGGAAACTTATTGAAGACCAAATAAAACAGCGTGTCAGCGTTTAATGTGTTACCATGACTGATGGAGACGTTGATGAAAGAGGAATGGCTGGCGTGCCATAAGTGTCAATGGGAGTTTATAATGTGGTGGCAGGAGGTAATTGGTGATGCATATTATCAGAATACATACTGTATGGACTTCCAATTAGATCTCCTGTGCATGCATAAGCGCACTACAGTCATCCACTCCATAGTTTGCTCATTTGTTTATCCCTCATGCTATGATGTGGGTCTGGGATTACAACATATTATTTTGACTTAATTCAGATACATTGTTATAAATAATGTACTGAGCTGAATATAAGTTAGGATTGAAAGCTGAGCTATTGTATAGTCTCTGAGCATTTGAAATTGTTCACCTTTTGGTCCCTTTTGGCCCTGGTTGCACTTGTTCTGGTGAACTCTATGAACTTATCGATTACAAAGACATAGTGGGTCAGTTTTAGGACTTGCTTCTCAACTTTTGATCAGTTTTGGGAACACTGAAACGACTTTCATAGAAAAGTCATAAGCTTTATCTCAAAACACGTGAGAACCATTTTAAAGAAGGGCCATAACTGCTATAGACACAGGGGGAGAAGTCACCCTGAGTAATTAGAAACGGCCAAAGTGTATGCTCCAATACACATAGTGTGTCTAGTTATTTTTTAGGACCACAAAAATGCTGTCTGTGTCCATCAATGTCAAAAGACTGACTGAGATGACCAATTAAATAAAAAAGGCAGAGCCCTATATTGTTTATATAGGCACAAACATGAACTCAATTTCAGTTTTTAATGGTGAATGTCTGTGATGTAAGATGTACTGTAGCTAAATGTTTTTATGCTACAACTGGGCATTCATTTGAAAACGTTGAATGAATTGTATCAGGGCTGCACAATATATCCTTTTAGCATCGAAATAGCAATGTGCAAACCTGCAATAGTCACATCACAGGATCTGCAATGCAAATTGGGATTATAATTAAATAGGAACAACAGTTTAGTACACGTGATTTGGGGAGTCACAGAGTTTAACCCTAATTTAATAATGTGAAAGATCTTTATTTGGATGTTTTTTTATTGTAACCTGTTTATTTAAAGTTGTCAAAATGAATGTACTATGTGCTTTTACAGACATAATTAAAGGCAAGTTTTACAAAAAATGTGCAATGGGTTATAGAAATTATAGTAATCCTTAAAAATAAGAAAATGAGTCAGTAAGTCGATAGATAGATGGAGGTAAGTAAAAAAGAAGAAAACATCATACCATCTATAAGTACTATTAAGTAATATTGGTGACCAATTAGTCACAAAGTCTCTGGAAAGGCACATCAAATATATATTTTTCACATCACAGCGCAGTCCTATAAAATAGACATATCATTTGAAAAAAAGAAATTTGCATGTGTTATTAAGGCCTAATTTAAACCCAACAAGAAACACTAAAGTTTTGTGTTTATTTATTTATACAATGAAGACTATACACATTGTTATTTTACGTTTGATTATTGGATTTCTATACCCAGTGTTAGAGCAAAAACCATAAAGCACGATTTATTTCATTTTTAAAAATCATTAAAACTATCTTCTTCTGTGCTTTAATTAGATTCTTTTATTTTGTGTTTTTCTTTAGATAAATTTGTATATTTTATGCAGATGCACTTCCCTACAAAATCATCCCAATCAATGTAGAATGATGAATTCTTTCCAAATAGTCATCTTGTGACTATTTTAATCCCATTGTAACTCCTAGTTCATTAGAAAGAAAACAAAGAAAGTAGACTTTCATATAAATTACCTTTATTAATTACACAAAAAAGGACATCAAGCAATTAACATATAGAAAACCACTTTGGTAGCAGGTGAGCACAATAATCACAAGGCTTTCATATCAGGTGCAAACGTGCAATACTTTCAAGGCAATTTGGGTCATACCCCACACTTAATGTGCAAATATGCAATAAAATTATACTCCACATTCCTTAAATAGTGACTCAAAACAGTGCCAAACAGTGACGTTTAGGGTTTGTTTTCTTTAAAAATCAACAATCTTCACTTCCTGATAGATATACGATATAAAGTGGGTCTCAGAATGTACAAGAAGCACTGCATTAAATTGCATTTCCCCCTGCCATGTCTTTAAAATATGAACATTTATTTTACCCCAGTATATGCAATGGAGTTTCTGCACTAACCTGCTAATCAGACACGTGCTTGTAAGCGGCTTTTCATCTCTATTTACGCTTGAACAACTAATTGAAAGTTGAAGTCTATTTAACTGATTATATTTTAATTGCATTACAACATCGATGCTGTAAAAGGAACCGTATAAAATCGAAAAAAGTCACATTAACCGTTCACTGGAAGTGTATCGGTATGGGAAGAAACACTAGCTGTGCATATACCCTATTCTCTCTCTCTTTCTGTCTGTCTCTCTCTCTCTCTACTTACACAAACACATACAAACACTTTTGTGTCCTATATGTTGTCATATAAGTCATTAAAATCATGATCATGCCATTAGCTAAACTTTGAAATCAGATGAAATCAGTGTATTTTAGCATGCGAGAAGTGCTATTTGAAAGTTTGCATCAGCTCTGTCTTTCATGACTTCATATTTTTCTTTTCAGTTCAGATACCGCCTTAAACACAGATGCCTATATGTAGGCAGCTGACAGCAAGACAGCTCACTTGCTTTTGGAACAGAGCCATTGTCCTTTTTATAGTAGTAGATATGAATTCAGTCTAAAATGATTCAGGTTGGAGTGTTATGAAGGTTTGTCTGAATATTTAATGAGGACCGCATGACATTTTATACATCAGAGTGACATCATCAGGACTTTGGTTACATTAGCTTTGTCGAAATAACAAAACAAAATGATGAATGCTTGGCGGAGGTGTGTTTGTGAGCGTGCACAAGTGTTTCTGTTTGATATAGAGTCTGCTGGCTCCTCTGCCACGCTTTCTCACTGAGCGTGTCTGTCACTCCTTTCAAATCCACTCCGAAAACGAGTACAGAGGAAGAGAGAGAGGGAGAGAGAGGAATGATCATTTGAAATGAAGGCTCGGGATGGGACAGGTATTTTGAGTGACAGGATGAAATGAATGGCTGTATCAGAGAAGGAGAGGGGAATGAATTGCAGATACAGTGGCACTAAAGCTTACAAGAGAGAGGACGAGCAGATGAGGAAAATAAAAGAAGAATCTGTGGAATAAAATGTGAGAATTCTGATCGTAAGCAGCCATGAATCCCACTCCACTTGTTTTACCTTTTGGATCTCTCGCTCTCTCTTTCTCAGCCATTTCTATCTGAGCGTCCCGTCTGTGTGAGGACATTAAATCAGGAGGGTCAGTCAGGCAGAACGCAGAGGTCAGAGGGACATAGAAAGAAGATGAGGGTGCCGAAGGAGAGGAGAGATGATTTTGGACAGGACCCTCCCATAAAGTTGAATGCATATTGTCTGTGTTCAGAACAGAATAGTAGTGCATACTGTGTGGTACAGGGGTAGAATATGCACTGTATACTGCAGAGTATATGCTTTAGCCATAGATTGCATGATTCACGATATTTTTGACATGTTTTAGAGTTGAACCCACCATTATGAGTGATTTTAATGGAGCACAGATGTGCATGTGACATGTTACCCTTATGAACGTGAGCCGTTTATTCAGATGAAGAGGTTGAACAAATGTCTGCTCTGCTCATTTTGTTTTATGATAGTAACAGACTTTGGGGCTGGTTGGAGCTGAAAGCCAACATGTAATCGTTCAACAGTGATAATTCTGTTATGATTTATTACTGTATGCTTATGTTGTTTTTAACGCAGTATGACTTTTCTTTCTTTGGTGCAGCACAAAAATTCAATTAAACAATAAAATTAAATAAAAAATGCACCATAAATCAATCAATAAATATTTATTTAAAGCCTGAAATTATTTATACCCCTCGCTTGACTATAGACTCTTTCAATATGGCAATATCACTGGCACATGAACAGTTCCTGTTTGTATTCAAACTATTTTATAACTGTAACAAGAGGCAATTCAGTCTTAACTAATATTAACACAGCTGTCATAATATTTTTTTTTATCAATATGTGGATATTTTTGGATTATCAGAAGCTATGAAAAACAAAAATCTAAAACAGAAAATACATTAGGACTATGGCTGTGCGATTTGGGGAAAATATGTAATTGCATTTTTTTTTTTTTTAAATTCTGTATCGTAGCTTCTTACTGCTAAAATGCAGTGTGTTAGAGTAAGTTAATAGCTTTTCAGTTTCTTTTTTTAACTAAGTTTTATTCAATTTTGTTTATAAATATTCAGAAATTAAACACTCATTTTTCTACAGAGCAAACAGTAGTGATTTATGGTGTTCGTTATATCCTGGTGCCTTCGTGATGTTTTTTCATATGGTGTAACAGCTGCAAACAACACTGAAATTGTACTTTGCTGTTGCTTGCTACTAGATTGAGTGTCACTGGCAATACTTTTAGTTGACTTTTTAGCAAGACACTCCTCGTATAGCTGCCTGTGGTGCTTTTTTAGGTGCTGGTTGTTGTATTTCCACAGCCATATCACCCTGCAGCCCAAGACCGGTTACTCACTAAAGCTAAGCAGGGCTGAGCCTGGTCAGTACCTGGATGGGAGACCACATGGGAAAACTAGGTTGCTGTTGGAAGTGGTGTTAGAGAGGCCAGCAGGGGGCGCTCAACCTGTGGTCTGTGTGAGTCCTAATGCCCCAGTAAAAGTGAAGGGGACACTACACTGTCGGTGGGCGCCGTCCTTCGGATGAGACGTTAAACTGAGGTCCTGACTCTCTGTGGTCATTAAAAATCCTATGACAGTTCTCGTAAAGAGTAGGGGTGTAACCCCGGTGTCCTGGCCACAGTCCCTCAATCGGCCCTTACAGATCATGGCCTCCTAATCATCCCCATCCACCGAATTGGCTCTATCACTGTCTCTTCACTCCACCAATAGCTGGTGTGTGGTGAGCACACTGGCGCCGTTGTCCTGTGGCTGCCGTTGCATCATCCAAGTGGATGCTACACACTGGTGGTGGTGTGTAGAGACTCCCCTCATGATTGTGAAGTGCTTTGGGTGTATGGCCATACACAATAAATGCGCTTTATAAATGTACATTACATTACATTACATTTCCTCGTGCTGGGGCAACAATTCTGCGACAGCTTTTACAAATTACCTGTTTTTGTTCGGTGTTTGTGACTTTGAAGCTAAAACATTCCTATATTACCGACATGCTGTTTTTCTTTGATATGAATTCTTCTATTAATGCTTCTGAAGCGGCAGACGGCATCATCCCACTCATCCGCGCTTTCCTGTTTGTTTGTGTTTATTGTGGGTGTTCCGCATAATTCCGTTGCGCAATTCTGATTGGGCAAAACGAAAGTGTGCTCACACAATTGGCTAGTAAGACTGTCACATACAGACAGTAGTCACGCATTTGCGGGGTAATTATATAATACGTATATATTTCATATCGCAGCCTCTTGCGATTTTTAGCTAATCACAACATTTCAAATTGCGATTCGATTTCGCTTAATTGCACAGCCCTAATTAGGACCATTGTTATCGTTTACATCCCTCAAAATGGGCTATATAAATATATAAATTATCCACATGACTTTTGCATTATTACATGTCTTAAGTCATGCAAATTTATATACACTCTTGTTCTCTTTTGTTGATCTTGTGTGTAAAATTAATATTAAACTGTATAAAGAGATGAAACATAAATTTTTTTATAATGGTTTGAACAATAATATGCAAACTTTTATTATTTTTTTTTTAAACAAAAAAGTATTATATTGCAATAATAAAAAACATTTAACATACAGTTTAATAAAAGCACCAACAGTATTGATATTAGTCAAAATTCTCAAATTAAATCAACGTCAAAACAAATGTAATTACATACATTTTTAGAACTGTTAAGCTTAAAAGACACTTTTTTTATGTAATGTGAGAAAAGCACAGATCCAAATTTTTTATCGCATTGAATTTTACAAGCAACTTTGCTGCATCTATCAGGTCTGCAGGGTGGCATGCAACTGAAGTTCAGAGAGGATTTTGTTGCTTTAACACAGTCAATCCCAAAGTGTGGGGGAAAATTAGCGGGGGTCGCTTGGTGATTTCCAAAAATCAAATTCATTTTATTAAATTATTAAAATGACCTTATTTTATCCATAACCAAATGAAGAATAATAATTATTAATAATAAACGTAATAAAAACATGCTAGTAAAAAGCCATCAGGTTAAACTTTCTGACACCTTTACGGCACTCGCATACATGAAAAATAAACACAGGCCACAACTGGACGTGGAGGATGGTCTCTGAGTGGCATTCTCCAAAATTAAACAATCAATAGATTGGGCCTTTTGGAGTATGTGCGCCATTGTGTGCAAGGTTTATATATTTATAACCACCTCAGAGAATATTGGGGGTCGCAAGTCACTGGCATTGTTATTTTGGGAGTCGCAGGCTAAAAAGTTTGGGAGCCCCTGCTTTAACAAACAGTTTTAATTTTCGTTTATTGATGATGTGAGAATGAATTATGTACCCGGTACGGTTTGTGTTCATACTGCAGTACATTTGTGCTACACCCAAGCCCAACTGAACTATGCATTGACCCACCTCTATCAAGCGGGCCTTGCTCGGGAATGGTTCAGATAGCCTAGTTTAAGCATTTATAACTTGTTCTTTTGAATTTATTTATTTCAGTGATTCAGTATATCCAGTAACCTGATGAGTCATTAAGAGAGATGAAATACAGAACTGGATTGATATGATTTGTCAAAGTCTTTGTGATCAGAGGGAAGGAGAATTTTATTTTTTATTTTTACTTTGGTAAAAAACTGATTTATTGATAAGATTTGCATTGCTTTTTTTGCTAACAAAACTCTACTCATCATTCAGCGGGCATCCTTTACTATTTCTTTCTTTGTGTTTAATGGAAGAAAGTAACATGAGAAAGTTATGAGTAAATGATGACAGAAATTTCATTTTTGAGTAAATGATTCACATGGATAAGACACCGTCATGTGAACAGACCTTGGAGTCTTATTGAGCATTGTGATGTAATCTATTTCACCTACATCTATAGATTATACACTATACAGCAGGAGCTCATCCATCCAAATGTTTGAGACACTGTGAATGCACTGTGATATGATGAACTATTGACATTTCATACTGCTCCTGCTTAATTTGAGTACCAGAAGTACTTTAGAAGTTGTGTATAGTTCATTACAGAAAAAACTGATTAAGCATCACTCCTTCACTTTGACAGAAGTGTTGAATGAAAACTGTTTTAAATCGCAGACTTAAACTGCGAATTGGTTTCAGTTTTAAATTTTTTTTAAACTCCATAATTGTTCCATACTCTATAATTGCAAATGACAGCTGACACATCTGTAACTTTGGGTTTGTTGGAATATTTTACACTGAATATTGTTACAAACAAGCAGGTATGAATCTGTAAAGTTTGTAAAGAGGGAGGCATATGGAGAAGACTTGCAAACGCCCTCTCCTGTTCATCCATAACTCAGAGCTGTAGGATTTGCAGTGTTCAATTACAGCCTCACTCATAAATAATCTGACGGAGGCCAGTCATAATACCCCATTCAGTGTTAGCTTTACAGCGTGACAAATCCTTGTTGTTGGTATTTATGTACAGAATGCAGCCTTGAGAATGTGTGTGTGTGTGTGTGTGTGTGTGTGTGTGTGTGTGTGTGTGTGTGTGTGTGTGCCTGTGTAGTAAAGTTCATTTTTTAGATGTTTTTAAATAATAAATGTCACTTTAAATTCATCTAATGAAGAAAAGATAAAGCATGATTTCATGACATTTAACTGTAAAGGTTTGTTCAAGACCTTCAGACTTAAAAACTATTTGCATATTTATTCCCTTTTAAACCGTTGCTCTAAATGTTACTCTTAAAGGGACAGTTCATCCAAAAGTGTCAATTCTGTCATC
This sequence comes from Danio kyathit, assembly GCA_903798195.1. Lineage (NCBI taxonomy): Eukaryota > Metazoa > Chordata > Actinopteri > Cypriniformes > Danionidae > Danio > Danio kyathit. The sequence continues at coordinate 49,846,088 of LR812531.1, forward strand.
ATTTACTCACCCTTTACTTGTTTCAGTTTTTTACGAGTTTCTTCTGTTAAACACAAATGAAAATGTTTTGGAAACCTGTAACCATTCACATCCATAGTATTTGTTTTTCTTACAGTGGAAGTCAATAGCCACGTTTCCACTATTGCGCCTAAAGCTAGTGTGCCAGGGCCAGTCGCGTTTCCACTGTCACTTCCGGGGCCTGAAGGGTGTTGTATAAATAATAAAGTTTTAATTTATAAGTGATATTTCTTTGCTCCGTCCTCCTTGTTTCAATAACGCATAATAATCTTTACACCGTATTAAAGACACAGCAGCCAGTATGTTTCATTTATCGAGCGTTTTTG